>JAUZTB010000064.1:24120997-24132456 GCA_034780895.1 Rhynchobatus australiae
TGAGGTGTGGTTTGATGGACGGCACAACATGGTGGGCCGAAGGGCCTGTATTGTGCTGTATTGTTCTATGGTTCTATGGTTAACTTATAGACGGTACAGCACAGGAAGAGGCCCTTTGACCCACAATGACTGTCCCGACCATAATGCCAAATAAAATCCCATCTCTCTGCACATGAACTGTATCCCTCCATTCCCTTCATGTTAAGGTGTCTGTTTAAGTGCCTTTTATCCTCCACCATTGTGTCTGCTTCCACCACGACACCTAGCAGGGTCTTCCAGGCACCTACCACTCTCTACGTAATGAACTTGCCATGCACATCTCCTTTAAACTTTTCCTCCTCTCACCTTAAAGCTATGCCCTCCAGTATTTGACATTTCTACCCTGGGAAAGAGACTCTGATTATCTACCCTATCTATGTGCCTCATAATTTTATATACTTTCAGGTCTCCCCTCAACATCCGAATCTCCAGAGGAAACAATCCAAGTCTGTCCAACCTTTCCTTATAGCTGATATGATCTAATCCAGGCAGCATTCTGGCGAACTTCCTCTGCACCCTCTCCAAATCCACCACATTAGCTGTGGGCATGCTATGTTGGCACCGGAAGAGTGGTGACACTTGTGGGCTGCCCCCAGCACATTCTAAGTAACGCAAAAAGACACATTTCACTGTGTGTTTCGATGTACGTGTGACTAATAAATAAATCAATACCTTATCTTAATATCTTACATCTTTCCTGTAATAGGGCAACCAGAGCTGAACACGATGCTCCAAATGCTGCCTAATCAAAGTTTTGTACAGCTGCAACATGACTTCCTGATTCTTATACTGAATGCCCCGAGCAATGAAGGCAAGCGTACCATAAGCCTTATCTCTACGCCTTACTGCTCCATCTACTTGTGTTACCACTTTCAGGGAGCTATGGACTTGGACCCCAAGATCCCTCTGCACATCAGTGGTCTTAAGGATCCTGCCATTTAGTATGTACTTTCTCTTTACATTTAACCTACCAAATTGCAACACCTCACACTAGCCCTCATTGTTCAAATATTTGAATTGCCTTTCAGGTGCGAGTGAAAGTCAATAATTCTGCAAAATCTGCAATCACTATTGGTTTTGGTTTCTTATGCTAAGAAGAATATGTACAGCCCCTTTCATAATTGTATGACGTTCCAAAGCACATGACAGCCACGTAACACGTGCTTTGCAGTGGAGTCACTGTTGCAATGTAGTGACTGTTGTAATGCTGGACAAAACAATTAGGTTCATTATCAATGACCACTGCCTGGTGGGGTGGCTTAAACTCTTAATCAACTAACCACAACTTCAAATCAGCAGGTACTATTTTTAGAAACTGAGCCCTTAACTGTAATTGCCATAGGTTTCCCCATCTAATCACTTCCCACATGTCCTGAGCACTATTTTTAATTCTCTTTTCAGGGCCCTGCACGTATGATTTAACATACTTCAGATGGTAACTCATTATTCACATAGTTCGATTAGAATGATGTTAAAATCAGTTGACCTGATGTTCTCTGAAAAACAGGGTGGGTCTTTATCTGCATGGTATCTTGGTGAATGTGGCAGAACTCTGAGCCTGAACAGAGAATTCTTGCCATCACATTCCTGCCTGTTGGAACTTAACAAGTTCTGCCCCATGGCATCCATCTTCAACAGACTTACTGAATACAAACCGCAGTAGGACAAGTCCCAACTTGTAGACCAATTAAGCCACAAAATAAATAATATACTTAAATGTTAGAAAATCGATGTTGATGCAGTCAGGTTGGAGACTACCAAAACAGAATATATGTTGTTGGTCTCACCTGCATTTAGCCTCAACTTGGCAGTGGAGAAGGCCATGGACAGACATGTCATTGTGGGAATGGGAAGTGGAATTAAAGTGGGTGGCCACCGGGAGATCCTGGCTGTTCTGGCGGACAGAGCGAAGGTGCTCAACGAAAAGATCCCCCTATCTGCGTTGGGTCTCACTGATGTAGAGGAGGCTGCACCAGGAGCACAGGATGGAACAAATGACCCTGATGGATTCACACGTCAAGCTCTGCCTCACCTGAAAGGACTGTTTAGGGTTCTGAATGGTGGTGAGGGGGGGAGATGTAGGGACAGGTGTAACACTTTGGATCAATCCCTGAACTGAGCACTGACTGGACTTGGGAGCTGTTGAGATGTTCGCACAACAAAGAACTTTTGGTCGCGGCTTTTTTTTGATGGACCGGCAAGCTCAGTCACCTACCAGAACTTCCATCCACAGAAGAAGTTTGAAGCTGAATGAGAATAGCTTGAATTATTAGTCTGTTCCATTAAGTGACATACCAAACCACTTATACCAAGTTCTTCCTTGGCTTGAGAGGCTAGAGTGGAATATTAATTCTAATCAGCCTGAAATTCTCTAACAATGCTTAACTATAAACACATGTCGCAAGTAGCCAGCAATAAAGACATAAACATATAACTTCAGTGGCGCAGAATTCCTTGCACTGACTGTCTAACTGTTTTCTTTTTCTGTTTATTTCTCTCTGGCTTTTTGATATTTATGCAGAGAAAGGGAGAGAGAGAGAAATAAGTGTGTTTGTGTGTGTGTGTGTGGCGGGGGGGCTGGATTTGTTGGGCATTGTTGGAGAGAAAGAGAATGGAAAAGAATAAAGTGTGTCCAGCAATAGTTTAAGGAAAGTAAACGACTGCTTCAGCTGGTAATATATTCCACCTGTTACCAAGCAACTTTGCAACTTGAGAGGAATGTGCCTCCCCAATGCCACCCCTCCCCCCTGCCACCCCCACCATGAACACAACTCCACCCCAGTAGTTTTCTTTCCCATAAATCTTCAGACCTGGCATCTGCCATCAACATGAATCACCAATTAAATGAACTTGGAATAACAGATATGGATAGAAAAGCTCTGTATGGAAATTATACAGACACTTTGTATCTAATTTATGATTGCAGTTGGCTCCAGACTGGCTGTGCTGCTCATTTCATTGCTGAGACAAGCTTCCACTTAGCTCTGACCAGGGATCAGCTTGCCTAATTTAGGCAAGAGGAACTTTTTTTCATTTCAATTGCAGGCCTGAAATTTCTGCATGTAATCAAACTGTCAAATTATGGATGAAGTGCTTGTTGCTAAGGTACGAGTGAGACTGCGCTTCAATATCTTGATGAGTTAAAAAAAACTCATCCTGAATTCCAGTGGCCTTTCTAGAGTGAGCTTTTGGATGAGTTTTCAGATCCTTCCATGGGATGGTGCCCTCATCACTGTGGCCCACTTCAGCCTTCTAGCCCTCAGATATTCCAGATATTCCTGCACTGGTTGTGGGTGTCGGATGTCTATCGTCCCAGCCTCAGGACATCATTGCAGGAGTTCCTCAGGACAGTATCTAAGGCCTAATTACCTCCAGCTGGTTCATCAGTGACCTTCCTTCCATCATAAAGGGGGGGGGGATGCTTGCAGATGATCGCACAATATTCTGATCCAATCATAGTTCCACAGCAAATAAACCAGGTCATTCCTGCACTCAGCAAGATCTAGGTAACATTCAGGCATTGGCTGATAGGTGAGAAGTCACATTTACACCACAAACCTGACAGGCAATGACCATCTCCAACATGAGAGAGTGTAACCACCTACCCTTGACATTCAATGGCATAACCATCACTGAGCACCCCATCATCAATATCTTGGTGGTCAACATTGACCAGAAACTGAATTGGTCCAGCTTCATAAATACCATAGCTACAAGAGCAGATCAGAGTCTGGATACCATACAGCAAGTGCTTCATCTTCTGACGTCCTAAGGCCTTTCTACCACTACAAAGTACAAGTCAGGAGCACAGTGGAATACTCTCCATTTTTGCCAGCATGAGGACAGCACCAACATGTCTTGAGAAGCTTGATGGAGGCACAAGAGATTCTGCAGATGCTGGAACCTGGAGCAGCACACATAAAGTGCTGGAGGAACTCAGCAAATCAGGCAGCATCTTTAAAGGGAAATAAACAGTTGATGTTTTGGTTTGAGACCCTTCATCAAGACAGGCACTGGGACAAAGCAGCCACTTGTCTAGCACCCTATCCACCACAAAAAAAACATTTATTCCATCCACCATGTCTGCTGTATGCACCATGTACAACATGGACTGAGTTATTGACTATACTACTCCAATAGCACCTCCCAAACCTGTTGGCAGGGGTAGGGGCAACAGATGCAGGGAACATTCACCTGTGGGCTCCTCTCCATTTGTGTCTTAGAAGTATATTGCCAGGCTTTCATCATCACTGGGCCTAAAACCTGGAGATCCTGACCACACTGCACTGAGGAAGTACCTTCACAAGAAGGAATGCAACAGGCAGCCCACCAACTTCTCATGGGGAGTTAAGGATGGGCAATAAATATTGGCCTTGCGAAATTCTGAAATTCCACAGACAGATCCCAAAAAATGAATAAATAGAAAATAAAGAAAACTCATGATAAGATGGCAGAAAAGACACAAATGGACTGTAATGGAAAGTTTGGGAAATGTGGTAAAGCAGAAGCAGCATTCAATATATTTACCAGGAGCATTTAGACATGTTCTTCAAGACTAACAATATTGTTTAGGTTAGTGGTTACAATGTTGAAGAATAAAATGTGGTGATCTGTTGGTGGAAAACAAGCCATATTACTGGTAAGAATGGCCTCTAACATTTTGCAATGCCGTTACATTTACTGGCTCTACAGAGAGCTATAGATGTTATAGGTATTGTTGCAGAGCTAAGAACTCATTTCAACTCAGCATTGTGAAAAATCTTTCAGAGCTACAAGTTTGGGACTCATAACCAGATACCAAAAGAGGCAAGTAGGGATTACATTGTCAGTCTAAGGGACTTACCAAGGCAGTGGAATTTCAGAAAGCAGAGGGCAAGATTAGTGTGTAGTTGAGGTGAGGATGTATACCAAACTCTTTCACATTTAAGATTCTACTTTTGGGAAGGCACTGAGGTTACAGGTTTTGCTGGAATTGTCACTCAGAATGTTAAGGTGGAGATGTGAGTTAATGGGGTAAACCAACAGCAATGTTGTCAAAACAGCAGTATTAGCAACAGCAGTCATGTCTTCTCTCCCAGGATCTGATCATGTGGGCAAGGAAGCTTTGGCAGGAAACCATCTAACCACAGGAACTTGAGAGACAAGAAAACTGCAGGGCATATGGTTACAAAACTCTGTTATCAACGTAGGGAAAGCATGGAGCTTTTGTCTACCCACTGATGTAATTGTGGTAAAGTAGGACATCTAGAATGAGCTTCTGGAAGTGAACAGGGAATGGCTGAGACAGAAAACTGTACCCCACACATTGCTTAGAGGCAAGGAAATATGCCTACTGAGTACATCCAGAGAGGTTCTCTGAATGCCATTGATGCTAACAATGATATCAAGGAACGCTGAAAGGCATCTACTGCAAGTATCAGTAAAATCAGAATCAGATTTATTATCACTGACATATGACATGAAATTTGTTGTTTTGTGGCAGCAGTACAGTGCAAAGGAATAAAAATCTATAAATTACAGAAATAAATAAATAGTGTAAAAAAAAGAATAACGAGGTGGTGTTCATGGGTACATGGACCATTCAGAAATCTGATGGCGGAGGGGAAGAAGCTGTTCCTAGATCATTGAGTGTGGGTCTTCAAGCTCCTGTATCTCCTCCCTGATGGTAGTAATGAGAAGAGGGCATGTCCCGGTTGGTGAGGGTCCTTAATGATGGATGTCACCTTCTTGAGGCACTGCCTCTTGAAAATGTCCTCCATGGTGGGGAGGGTTGTGCCTATGATGGAGCTGGCTGAGGCTCTAACCCTCTGCAGCCTCCTGTGATCCTGTGAATTGGAGGCTTCATACCAGGCAGTGATGCAACCAGTCAGAATGCTCTCCGCCGTACATCTACAGAAATTTGTAAGAGTCTTTGTTGACATACCAAATCTCCTCAAATTCCTAACAAAGGAGGAATACTCTTAAACTCCTAACGAACCGCTATCGTGTCTTCTTCGTGATTGGATCCATATGTTGGACCCAGGATAGATCCTCTGTGATGTTGACGCTCAGGAAATTGAGGCTGCTCACCCTTTCCACTGCGAAACAGGGAGTGGAAGTGCCAGGGTGGGTCAAAAGTGCAAGCAAAAAAGGGCGAGTCTCTAAGGAAGGTGCACAACAGCACAGGTACCGAGAAAAGCACTGCAGAGTCATGCAAGGGTGGAGCAGGTAAGAGTAATGCAATTGCAGAACCTGCAAGTGCAACAACTCATTTGCTCAAAATAATTAATTTACAGAGAGCCGGTTGAGAGCGGAATGCCAATTAAAACATGAAGGTCCCGATGAGTGGTGAAAAGATTTAGAGAACTGAGAAAAGTACTGAGAGCCATCTTTTGGGATGAAGGACTGATGCTCTGGGAACCCAGACTGCGTCAGAAAGGAAGTCACGATGCTTATTCTGCACAAAGGACTACTTGGAAAAAACACTTAAATTAATTGGGAATTGGGATGCACAATCAACTTGAACATGACAACCAAAGGGACCCAAGTGTAAGAGAATGAAAGTCAATGTGAAGTCTATTGGCTACTAAGGCAAAACTGCTGCCCTAAGGTAGGTGAATTGCTACAACCTTAAGGGGCCATGTCA
This sequence comes from Rhynchobatus australiae, assembly GCA_034780895.1. NCBI lineage: Eukaryota > Metazoa > Chordata > Chondrichthyes > Rhinopristiformes > Rhynchobatidae > Rhynchobatus > Rhynchobatus australiae. Next base: position 24,127,662 of record JAUZTB010000064.1, read on the forward strand.
TGCTGTTTCAGTTGTAGCATTCTTTTTACCATGCTTGCAGTTTAATTGAAGACCAACTGCCCAGACTTGATGAACTGAATGGCCTAATTCTGCTCCTATGGCTTATGGAACAAACAATTGTGTTTGTTCGATGCTCTGTATCTGATTGAATGAGAGACAGTGAAATTCCACTACAGAGACAAGATCTGGTGGTCTCACAATGCCCTACAGTACCAGTGCAAGTCAGGGTTGTAATTTAATATCTTTATGACTTAAAAATGTGGACATCTAAGAGTCTGGAAGAAAGCTGTATAAATATTTGCTCAACTAAGTCAGCAATAAATTTAGATTGTTAAGTCTTCTTCAATACACAGCACCCAAACTGAGCTTCAATGAACTCAATAAATTTCCTGGAAAGCAAGTGTTTTTAAAGTCTTGAAAGTAAGCACTGTTAATCCATTAGTGTTTGCTATAGCATGGATTAACATGTATTAAATCGATAAATTGCCTTGAAAGTTGTTTTACCTTGTAAGCTGCAGTGGAACAAAAGTCCCCTGTTTATTTTGGCACTTTATAGTCATTTCCAAAACCAGAAAAGTTTGGATTCATGTTAAAAAAAACTTCTGAAATAACATCAAGAGCAGCTGCAATTGGTTGCTGTGCAGGCTGGCTGTAAGGATTCGAATGAAGTGTCATGTGGCTACGTCAGTAGTCTGGTTAAATGTAAAAAGATGTGATTTTTGGAAGCATATGTCAGTACATGGTCTGCACTGGAAATTGGTTGTCGTGTCTGACTATGTGTCAAGAGACAACTGCAGGGAGCAAAGCTCTGCAGCTGGTACAGCTGCACACGCATACTGTCAGAATTTCAACAGCCTCTCGAGAAATCTAAGCAAAGCGCCACATTAATTTTTGGACCACCAGAAGAGAAATATTTGCATTTACATAGCACCTTAGGTGACCTCAAAATGGTTTACAAATAACTAAATATTTTTGAGCCATAGACAAGGATTCAATACATGAAGCACAGCTGCATATTTCAACACAAAGCCGGTAATGATGAACGGGCAGTGTGGTTTTCAATGTTTGTTGAGGGATAGATGTTGTCAAACCTCCTAGCAAGAATTTCCCTGTTCTGCTATGAAATAGCACTATGGAATCTTTAACATCTTACAAGACACAGTAATGTGTTAGTACATGCATAGCAAGGGTTTAGAGGGATATGGGCCAAATGCAGGCAAATGGGCCTAGCTTGGGACCAGCACCATGTTCGGCATGAAAGAGTTGGGCTGAAGGCCCTGTTTCCATGCTGTATTACTCTTAGACTCTATGGCCTTACCCTACAGACTTCATGAGGCTTTGGTTTAAATATCGTGTCTTCAAGACTGCGGTGCTTCTTCAGAATTTATTGGAACCAACCTAGAATTTTGCTCAATTCCATGGAGAAGGATTGGAACACACAATCTGATTACTGAGAGGCATATTTGCATCCACTGAAATATACCTAGTCTGACCACTGAGCACAGTTCAGACTAAAAAGAAGGTAGGTAAATAAAACAGAGATAATTATGTAACACTAATCCTGGAAAATAAAGAGCATTATATTGCAGAGCAAGGATGAAATTACCCTTGTCCTCAATTTTGCCACCAGCAGGCTTCAAACTCAATGGGTTACCTCACCTGCATTATTTCAGCCACCTTCAACAAGATTTCAGTTCTGGACACATCCTCCCCCTTCAGCATTCTGAAGGAACGTATCCACCTAGTTTGTTCATCCATCACCGTCACCCTTCTCATGGCACTGTCCTATGCAATGGCAGGAAACGTAACACCTATCCTTTGCCTCAGCCCTTCCTGCAAACAGATCTCCCAGCTGAAGCAGCAATTCACTTGCACTTAAATTAGTATATTACATTCCATACTCAAGATGTGGTTTCCTCTACGCTGGAGAAACCACATTGGGTGACCACTCTGCAGTTCAGTCAGTAAGGGTGGCCTCGAGCTTTCAGACACCTGTTACTTTTTCCATTTCACGAACCTCCCTGCTTTTGGCCTCCTCCACTATTTCAATGCAAGCTCAAGCTCAGCATCAGTTCCATCCAGACATATTGCTGTCCTTTAGATTGAATTGAACCATTTCAGATAACCAACCTTTCCTGTTGAACTAGTGTAAGAACTAGCCACTTCTGATGTAAGGTCATAGACCTGTAACATTAACTCTGTTTTTTTCTCCCTCTCCGCAACTGTTGTCCGATCTGCTAAGGATTTGCTACATTTACTTGTATTTCAGATTTCCAGCATCTTTAATGTTTTGCATCTCATAGTTCCAGCACTGTTTGTTTTCTCTCCAACTGTTCTTATTCTCCTATCTCTACTTGCACTCCTCCAGACAGATCAGCTATGATTAACCAGCATTCATTCCCCTCTTTTATAGGGTACCAGGAGTAGTGGTGCCACCTGGACAGCCTTGTTCTCCACCTTATCACAAACATTCATTTTCTTCTCTCCACCTTCCTTCCCCCTCTCTGTCACTTAAAACCCTTGTATTCTCACTTTTGCATTAACTCTGTTTTCCTCTCCGCTGACGCTGGCTGACCTGTTGCATATCCCCAGCATTGTCTGCGTTTGTTATAAAATTACAGATACCTGGACATTTGAAATAAAAACAGAAAATGCTGGGAATACTCAGAAAGTCAGGGAGCATCAGTGGAGGGAGAAACAGAGTTAATGCCTCATGTCACTGAACAATTAGAAAGTTAGAAATGAAACAAGTTCTATGTTGCAGAGCAAGTGGGGCAGTGTAGAGAAGAAAGGGAATATAGAATCATAGAACAATACAGCACGGATACAGGCCCTTCGGCCCACCCAGTCCATGCTGACCACAGTGCCCATCCAGCTAGTCTCAATTTCCTGTGTTCAGCCCATATCCTTCTAAGCCCCACCCCTCCATGTACATATCCAAGTGTTTCTTAAATGATACTATTGTACCTGACTCAAACACTTCCTCCGGCAGCTTGTTTCATAGACTCACCACCCTCTGTGTGAAAACGATGCCCCTCAGGTCCTTTTTAAATCTTGCCCCTCTCACCTTAAACCTAGTTTTAGACTTCCCTGCCCTGGGAAAAAAAATTACCATTCACCTTATCTATGCTCTCATAATTTTAAACATTTCTATAAGGTCGCCCCTCATCTTCCTGTGCTCGGAGTAAAGATCTAGCCTGGCCAACCTCTCCTTATAACTCAGGCCCTCTAGTCCCGGCAACAACCTCGTAAAACTTTTCTGCACTCTTTCCAGTTTAACCATATCTTTCCTATAACATGGTGACCAAAACTATACACAGTACTGTAGGTGCGGCCTCACCAACATCTTATACAACTTCAACATGATGTCCCAGCTCCTATACTCAGTGCCTTGATTGATGAAGGCCAGTGTGTTAAACACCTTTTTCACCACCCTGTCGACCCGTGATGCCGCTTTTAATGAACTATGCATTTGTACTCCTTGGTCCCTCTGTTCTATTACACTCCCCAATGCTGTACTATTCATAGTATAAGTCCTACGCTGGTTTGACTTTTCAAAATGCATCACCTCACGTTTATTTGTATCGAAATCCATTTACCACTCCTTGGCCCACTTCCCTAACTGATCAAGGTCTCCCTGTGATCTACAATAATCTCCTTCACTATCAACAGCACCTCCTAATTTCATGTCATCAACAAACCTACTGATCAAGCCTTGTGCATTCGCATCCAAATCATTTATATAAATAACAAATAACAAAGGTCCCAACACTGACCATTGTGGCACACCGCTGGTCACCGGCCTCCATTCCAGGAAACAACCTTCAACCACCACCATATGATAATAACCTTGACTTGGACATAATGAAAAGTTTTGAGTCCAGCCTCCTCTACCACAGATTAAAATGTAAGGTAAAGAGAAAATGTCTACAGCTCAGATATGGAAAGAGAAATACGTTTAACGTTCAGATCAATAGCCCTTCACCAAGACTGAGAATTTCCAACACTTTCTATTGTTATTTCAGGTTTTCTGCATCTGTATTTTTGCATTTTAATTCAAATACTCCAATGACACGTGGAGTATATATGAAACTTATGTGCAAAGTATCTTATTAAACGAGGAAAATGCTGCAGATTACTTGGCACAACTATTTTAAAGGGTTTTCCATTGGGCTCTGGCTCAGCTAAATCCATGAGTTCCCAAAGTAAGTCTGGAAAAGTTGAGGATCGTCATTTTGGGAAGGAAGGAAGCTCGTCCGAAAAAAATGGTTATCATCCGAAATAAATTAGTACAAACGTCCCAACTATGATTGTGAAAGAGGATCAAACCGAGATTTCAGCCGCTGCCCATGAACCCGCACTCGGCCCGACACGCTCCACAGGGAAAACACCGCTGCCATGGCGACGAACCTGCCCTTTAACCCCGCTCAACCGGTAGTTCCGATCCGAGCGGCTCCAGATTCAAACGGTCGCTGCAGAGACGCATCTGGTTGTGGGTGGCGGTGGAGAGAATGGGGGACCTGGATTCCGATGTCGAGCAGTTGAAACATCTTTATCTGGGGAGCAGGGAGGCGGACGTCTGTAGAGGAGTTTGCTCTGGCAGCGCCGTCCTGCAGCGGTTCAAATCGCGGCTCGGGACCTGTGAGGGTCGGGTGAGCGACAGTGGTGGGAGCCGGAGCCGGAGCCGGAGCCGGCGGGGTCGGGAGGGCGGCGGGGCAGGTCCTCCAGCAGGGGAATCCGGGAGAGAGACTGTTGGGGAGGGGTTGCTAACCAGCGGCCCTGGACTGAAAGCGAT
>JAUZTB010000064.1:24774002-24784456 GCA_034780895.1 Rhynchobatus australiae
GAGGTAGATCTAATGTCCCTGAAAGTCTAACGTCCCTCCTGGTTTACTTTCACACTTGGCACTAGCTTTCTCAACTGACCCATTGGACCTGCTCCACAGACCTTTGTTCAACTACAATTGGAAAAAAAACCCTGCAACAAGAATTCTATCTAGAATTGTATAATAATTCTACAATACAGCCTGTGGAAAAATAAAAGCTGCTTTTTCATTTCTATTTAGCTGTTTGAATTATGTTTTCAGGGATAATATAGTGCTGGGAGCAACAGAAGTCATGGTATCTTTGCAGCATGTTTGGTTTCTCTCTGAATGTATCGGGAGATTGTACCAATGGGGTGCAATGTAATTTGCTTCCAATTGCCAGATACATGGGAGGTAATAAGTTACTTCCTTACTTTTACTGCATGACAGCAACAAGAAACTTTTTGTAGTACCATATGCCTGTGGTGGGAGGTTATTCAATTACTCAGCAGTAAGCCTTTACCTTCTCTGCAGACTACTTCCTCTGAAGTAGTTAATTTACCTTTTGAGCATCTGTTTGATGAGTTAGACTTGTGTTCTTCTCTGACTGGAAGCCAAGGTCATGGGCTTTGCAGAGAATTCAGTCTTCCCTGGCAGATGGTGGCTGTATCTGTGAACAGAACTATGTACTGTGTCTAGTGATACTAAATGACAGATGTGCCACACAGTGTGGTGCTGCAAAAAGAATCAAAGATGGTGAAAGAAAATATACTTTTCATCCTTCACAAGCAATGACACTTAATTTCTGCAAGACATGAAAATCATATTTAATATGGTCTACGTAAAGTTGGCTTAATTATTTTTTTCGATCTTCTTGCAAGGTACGTGCTCGTGAATACAAATTAGATTTTACTGATCAATTGCATTATTTTTATCACAACACTTTTAATTTATTGTACCACAATGGTTACAACGTTTGGCTATCTCAAATATCATAATAAAAATGTTATCAGCAATCAGCAAAGCTGTCTTCTTTGAAACTCCTGGGATTGACTCTATTTAGTACATAACTTGGAGTATCATGTGGTTGGACTGTGCATACATAAACATGATGGGGAATAATCATAGATATCTACAACATGGATAAAGGTGACTTAACCCATTACCCCAGGGCCATTGGGTCATAGAGTATAGAGAAAGGGTCCTTCGGCCCAATTTGTCTGTGCTGACCAAGTTGTCTACCTGAGCTGGTCTCATTTTCCTGGTGTTGGCCTATATCCCTCTTGTCTATGTACCCATCTAAATATCTTTTAAATGCTGTAATTGTCCCCACCTCTACAGCTTCCTCTGGCAGTAGATTCCACATACCCACCACCTTCTACGTGTAAAAGTTACCCCTTAGTTCCCTTTTAATTCTTTCCCTCTCATCTTAAATCTAGGCACTCTAGGTTTGGACTCCTCTACCTTGGGAAAAGAGAGCAACCATTCACCTTATCTATGTCCCTCATGGTTTTATATCCCTACATAAGTTCACCCCTCAGCATCCTACACTCCAGGGAAAAAGTCCCAGTTCATCTAGCCTCTCCTTATAACCCAAGCCCTCCAGTCCCAGCAACATTTTTGTGAACCTTTTCTGCACCCTTTCCAGCTTAATGACATGATTCCTATAGCTGGGTGACCAGAACTGCGCACCGTACTCGAAGTGTGGTTTCACCAAAGACTTGTATATTTATAACATAAAACAGGACTCCTTTACTCTGTGCCCTCACCTGTGAAAGGAACCATACCAAATGCCTCCTTCACCACCCTCTCCACCTGTTTCTCCACTTTCAGGGAGAAATCTTACTAACCATGCCAACTACATTCTCATCCAAATCGTTAATATAGATGACAAACAGCAGTGGACCCAGCACCAATCCCTACAGCACACCACTGGTCACTGGCCTCCAATCTGTAAAATAACCTTCCATTACTATGCTCTGGCTTCTTCTACCAAGCTAATTTTGTTTCCAATTAACTAGCTCATCCTGTATCCCTTATGATCGGATCTTCCCAATTAGCCTACCATGTGGGACATTGTCAAAGGCTTTGCTAAAGTCCACATAGATGACATCCACCACCCTGCCCTCATTAATCCTCTTTGTTACCTCTTCCAGAAACTGAATCAAATTTGTGGGACACGATTTCCCTTTCACAAAGCCATGCTGACAATCACTAATCAGACCTTGTTTTTCCAAACACTGGTAGACCTTGTCCCTCAGAATCCCCTCCAGTAACTTTCCCACCACTGATGTTAGGCTCACCAGCCTGCAGTTCCTTGGCTTGTCCTTGCAGACCTTTTTCAAAATAAAGGCACAACAAGCAATATCCGATTGGTCTCACTCCCCTGATCTTTCTCAAAGCAATTCCTTTTTACCTGGCATGTATTTTTTTTCCCTTTGGAAAGTTAAATTGAATCTGTTTCCACATCTATTTAGGTAGTGCATTCTTGACCAATGGATGTATTTTTAATTTATTTTTGCTACTTCAGAATCATCTGAAACATAATATTGTCCATTAGGGGGAACTTCTTCACTCAGAGAGTGGTGGGAGTGTGGAACAAGCTACCATCTGATGTAGTCAATGTGGGCTCACTCTTAACTTTTAAGAGTAAATTGGATAGATACATGGACAGGAGCAGTCTGGAGGGTTATGGGCTGGGTGCAGGTAAATGGGACTAGCAGAATAATGTTTCGGCACAGACAAGAAGGGCAGAATGGCCTGTTTTCTGTGCTGTAGTTTTTCTATGGTTTCTGTGGAATGGACACTTAAGTGTCCCACCAGTACCCCACTCTACCATAGTCTTAAAATGTTGCCCATTTGGTGAATTCTGGATGAGCTCTGTTCTGAATGAACTAAGAGTTTCCTTGGAGGGGAAAGCTGAGTGCTTGTTATTCTGAGTCTCTGTCTTGAGCTGTTTATATTATTACTATCATAATACCTGTTGCAAAATATGAGCACTGGTCTTGGAGTTTGGCTATAGGTGTTGATAATTTGTGTGGGCTTTGAATGTTGGGTGTGTGTGAGGACACTTTCCTCACAAAGGCCAAAAGGATCCTTTCTAAATATATTTTGAAGTTTTGTAAAGTCCGGACATAGTCATTTTAAAATCTATTTTGTTTGTGTTTCAGGTGTTTGATTTGCGTCAGTGTCACCGTCAGATGCAACAGCAGGCTGCTACTGCTCAGGCTGCAGCTGCAGCCCAGGCAGCAGCTGTTGCTGGAAACATTCCTGGACCAGGTTCAGTGGGAGGTATTGCCCCAGCTATTAGTAAGTTACCATGCCAGCTGGCATTTTCATATTTTCCACAAAATGTCCCTGTCAGAGCCATTCCTTTGACCAAGCTTTCATTCTTCATTAACATTATAGAGGTTCATAAAATGATGATGGACATGGATAGGATAGGTGGTCAGAATCTTTTTCCCAGGCAGGGGAGTCTAGAACTAGTAGGTACAGGTTTCGGGTGAGAGGGGAGAAATGTAAAGAGGATCTGAGGGGTAAGTTTTTCATACAGAAGGTGGTGGTTACCTGGAATGACCTGCCAGAGACGGTGACAGAGGCAGACACAATTACAGCATTTAAAAGACATTTGCACAGGTACTTGGATAGGAAAGGCGTAGAGGGATATGGGCTTAGTGCAGGCAGATAGGGTAGTGAAAATAGACATCACAGTCAGTGTGGAAGAGGTGGGCTGAAAGAGCCCATTTCTGTACTGCATAATTGTAGTGACTTACAGAGAATGTTCATAGAGTTACAATTGGCCATCGTTTTGGGATAATGCAGGTATTAACAGGGTTGTCTAGTTTTTCTCAAGTTCATCTGTTGTTCAACATTCATTTCATAAATTGGCCTGGATTGTGCTAGACCTGGCCTGGGTGCCTCATTCACTTATTGCAGGATTCATGACATGGTGCCTGCCTGTACTGCTGCACAGCTCTTGAAGTCCCACTGGCGTCACTGTTACGGCCATTCTGTGAGGTGCAGCAGTGAAACAGCTGCAGACAACAATCAGGATGGCCCAGCTCACTGATCAATATTTAGAAGCAGATGGAAAACAGTTTTTAAAAATAAAACATACATTTGAAGCTGCATTTATGTGCCAATTAATTGAAGATATTGATAATTAAAATCTTAAATTCCTTTTACCCAAAAGTTGGTGCTTCATTCAAGTGAAAGTGTATCGGCCCCTCAGCTCAGTATTATGAAGCTGTCCCTTGATACAGTATGTCAGATGATGGTCATGTATGCTGCCATCTGACTTCTGATGTCTTCTGTGCTGCAGTGTGCAGTTGCATAAGTCTGGAGTGTGCTGACACTCAACCACAGTAAAGTCTTTGATAAAGTTATACATGGTAGGCTGCTATGGAAAGTTAGATCACATGGGATCCAGGGAGAGTTAGCAAACAGGATACACAATTGACTTGATGGTAAGAAGCATATGGTGATGGTGGAAGGTTGTTTTTTGGTCTGGAGGTCCGTGACTAGTGGTGTGCCTCAGGAGCCAGTGCTAGGCCCATTGCTATTTGTCATTTATATCAATGATTTGGATGAGAATGTATGAGGCATGGTTAGTAAATTCGCAGATGACACGAAGGTAGGTGGTGTGGTAGATGGTGAAGATGGTTATCAGGAATTACAGAGGGATCTTGATCAGCTGGGTAAGTGGCTGAAGAATGGTAAATAGAGTTTAAATCAGAGAAGTGCGAGGTGTCACATTTTGGGAAGACAGATCAGGGTAGGAGCTTCACAGTGAACAACAGGGCTCTGGAGAGTGTTGTAGAACAGAGGGACCTAGGAATACAAGTGCCTGGTTCCCTGAAAGTGGCATCACAGGTAAATAGGGTGGTAAAGAATGCTTTTGGCACGCTGGCATTCATCAGTCAGGGCATTGAGTATAGGAGTTGGGGTGTTATGTTTCAGTGAGGCCAAACTTGGAATATTGTGTTCAGTTTTGGTTGCCCTGCTGGAGGAAAGATGCCATTAAGCTGGAAAGAATGCAGAGGAAATTTATGAAGATGTTGCCAGGACTCAGGGCATTAAGTTATAGGGAGAGGTAGAGCAAGCTAGGACTTCATTCATTGGAGCTTAGGAGAATGAGGGGTGATCTTATAGAGGTGCATAAAATCATGTGGGGCATAGATAGGGTGAATGCACACGTCTTTTTCTCAGGGTTGGAGAATTGAGAACTAGAGGGCATGGTGTGAGGGAAGAGGTTTAATAGGAAATTGAGGAGCAACTTTTTCACCCAAAGGGTAGACCATATATGGAATGAGCTGCCAGAGGAAGTGGTTGAGGCAGGTACATTAACAACATTTAAAAGAAACTTGGAACAGGTACATAAAAGGAAAGCTTTAGAGGGCTATTGGCTAAACACGGGCAAATGGGACTAGCTTAGATGAGCATCTTGGTCAGGGACCATTTGGGCTGAAGGGCCTGTTTCCATGTGTATGGCTCTACAAATGTACGACCAGCTAGCTGTTAGTCTGATCCTGCCCAGTGTTTATTTAGGTTGTGATTAGCACACGAAGTATCCCTCCCTGAATTGTAAACATTCTGCAGTAGTGCAAGTCCTTTGGCTGGAACAGTATTCGCTGCTTCCATATAAGTGTACTGTGGGAGTTTAGACTGTTAAATTTTTTTCTTTTTTATGCTGGTACAGTTTAGTCTATTTTTTTACACTTGTCACTAATATGCATTTGACTCTTTGATACTTCCATGTAGTTTTTAACCTCAGATGTACACTGCAGTTTTTAGTGTCATGGTCCTTAAGGTCAGTGATCTGTGTTGGTCACCTAGGTGCTCCCATGCCTACTTATTGCATTTTCCTTACTGTGAATGATGTGCAATATTTATTTCCCAAAGTATCAATGCTAGAAAAAAGGTAGAGACCCTTTCTGTTAATCCCCGTTTGCTTGGCCAAATGTCTTAACAATTGGTGGTAAGAACATTATTAATGTTACATCTACTAAACTTATTTTAGTTACTTTTCTATCCTCTGCAGACTGAATTTGCTCAATCTTTTCTACAGTAAAGTACTAAATCTTACATGCTGATTAGGAGAGAAGAAATAAAATGTTGATATTTATCTGCTGGAAGATATTAGTGTGGAAAGTTGCAAACCATCATCCTGGTAGCTGGAATAGCACTAATTTTTGGTTCTGGCATGTATATATACGAATCTGTTCTTTTCTCTAAAACCAGAAGGTTGGGTGTTTGCATATTTATGTCAGGGTCAGGTGGTGGGTAGTTGGGTAGGCAAGGAGAGAAGGGAAGAGTGGTGGTGTAGAGCACAGTTAATTTGTTGCCAGGGTGCCCCAGACCTAATTGTCTCCTTGGAAAATGTGATCGGATCCATTTTTTTCTCGGTATCAGGCTTGAACCGTATCCCTTGTTATGGTGGTGCTGAATTGCATCCATCTGGACTGTATTGCACTGCACCTCACTTGGCCCACCAGTCTTCATTAATTTTCCTAGTACAGGTATGATGAGTTTCCACTCCCAAAATCATTGTTCTTGAGTGGGGAGGACACTGATTGTGGATCGGGAAATCCTGGTTGCACTGTGTGCTGTCAGATTTGTAGCAGGTTCCCAAAATGCTGAGGAAATCTTGGACCAATCTTTTGAAGTTAAGGTGCCATAGAATTGTCCTTGCTTTTCTGCTTCGTCTTTTATTCAACTACTACTTTCAGTGAGCCAAAGTACAGTTGAGAGGTTTGTGTATGGATAAATCTATGCTTCACTGTTTTCCTCATTGTTCTGCTGTTACCACAATCTGGGAAAATGATTAACATGGAGACACCTACCAAAATGGTCTTCAGATCTCAAAACTTCAAATGCTGGTGGATGAATGTGTCTATATCAGTTGTGATGCTCAGCTAAATACTGACTTGCTTCACTTCCAGAATTTAATTTGATGGAGAAAGATTATTTCCTAGGATGGGGTTTAAAAATTTGTGATACTAGCAAGGCAGTATTCATTGTTCATCTCTAAATGTCTTGAGGCATGTATGAAAAGCATTGAAGATCCATAAGAGATGGACCAATGCCCATTGATGGATCTTGTCACTTTTAATTGCCATTTCTTGCAGAAGAGTTGGTTTTGAAGACTAAATGATCATTTTTATAGTTTCTCTTTCCCATAGTATTTTAGAAGATGGGCAAGGAGGCCATGTTTTATTTTTGCATGTTACAGAGCTGTTTATTCTCATAGTAGTCCTCCAAATTCAACAAAAGGACAAGTGTTGGTGTCCTCAGGCCAGCATCCCCAGTATTGAGGTCTTGATTGCATTCGGTTAGCTACATTGGACAAGTCAGGTTGTTCTGGAGATGGATGTTCTATTCCAAGCTCTCTCGTGGAAAGAGATTACTAGATGGACAGAAGAAAAAAATAAATCAAAGATGTGATTAGTCTTCCTGAAAAATTGCAACCTCCCCACTGGGATGGTATGGAGAACCTCGAGGCCATGCATCAGGAGCCCACACAGGCCTTGTGTAAGGAGTGAACCACCTCACATACTACCCATCTGCCCACCCTCTTGGTCACCACCTGCTCCATCTTTAGCCCTATTAGCCATCTGAGAACCACCAAAACCAATGTGGATGGAAGTCATCCTCGATTCTGAGGGATTGCCTAAGAAGAAAGAATGGACTTCATGAGTTAGTGAAGGGAGAAAGTTGGTGAGATAGTTAACAGGTTATATCATACAAACTATTTCACTTACTTGAACACTAATGGTGGTAGCTGGTAATAGTGCAAAAAATCTCTGTTCTTTTTATTTATATTTGCAGTGTTACTGGCATGATCCAATCACTGCTACTAAATTGTGTGCTATTGAATTCAGCCTTGTAGATGGAATAATTTACTAAAACATGTATTTTCATACTTCAAGCATGTTACAATTGAAAGTGTACGTCTGACCTATTTCCACATGTGGCATACTAAATGGCAGCTGGTTTGTACAATTGTCATCTCCACAGTGCCTGAAGTTGACATAGTTGCAAACTACCTGCGTTCAGAATATTGAAGAATGTTATGATATGGTTCCAATAAACTGCAGTACATTTAGATTGTCTAACTGCTAATTGTGATAACCAGATAAGATGGAACTAAAATCATCTAATCATTTGTTTGATTGGGAGTACCACTGAAATGGTATTCACTTTCACTATTGAAAGCCACCTAAAGATTTGTTCTTTAGACTTGATAGAACAGTAAAATTTTAAAAAATTTTGACAACTATAGCCGTCAGGACATTCCTTCTGTAATTTGGCTAATGTGGTATAGATTTCCTAGCCCTTCAGTTTTTAATTCTAACAATCATACTCACAGTTAATTAAAAAGAGACTGCCACTTTAACACAAGCATTTGCATTAATCTAAGTTTTATTTTCAGGTTTGTCTGCTGCAGCTGGAATCGGAGTGGACGATCTGCGCCGTCTATGCATTCTCAGGATGAGCTTTGTTAAAGGCTGGGGACCTGATTACCCAAGGCAAAGCATTAAAGAAACCCCTTGCTGGATTGAAATCCACCTACATCGTGCCCTTCAGTTGCTGGATGAAGTGCTTCACACCATGCCAATTGCAGAACCACAACCCCTGGACTGAGTTGCTCTGTGGCAGTCACTGTCTTGCTTGGGTGGGGTGGGGAGAAGACTAGAGTTCCGCCTTGCTTAAAAACTGATGTATTTTACCATTGTTCAGCATATTCTTTCAGAACAAAAAAGGTATGCAAAAAAAACCAAACAAAACTACTGTTTATTTTCTCTCAAGACAAGAAACCCAGTATTTTAGCTTATGTCTTTTTTTTATATATATGTTGAAACTCCACCAATATGGTCCTCAGCTTGTATTATTTGTAACAGACTGCATTTTAGTTACCAGGAATAATGTCCTACATTTAAATTCTGTGAAGAATGTTTAATTTGGTTTAGCAACAGGCCGTTCAATTATTTGAAGTTAGATACTTTTTCAGAGTCCAAGTTGAACTTCTGTGGTGGTGTGGGGAGGGTGGGGTAGGGTAGTGGAGACTGAAGTTGGTGGGATGAAATGTAGGAGTACAGATGGATTTATTCTTTTTGCTGCCTGTGCCAGAAGAGGCAGCACAAGTAGAGAGGGGATGTATTTTAAGTTAAGGAAAAGACGTTTTTGATTTATATTTTAGAAAATTCCAGAGCAGTCAAAAACTGATTTAAAACTAGGTAGATTGTTGGCAACCTTGTATAGCAATGGAGTTCATGCATTATAGCAAGGTGACCAGTCTCTAGCTATTCTTCACAGATCCAGGCTTTCTTTTTTTGCAAGAACACCTGTATTGGCACTTTATTCAATTTTTTTTATATACTGCACCCTTGAGAGATCTCCTCTGCAGAGAGATGTTTGTATTGTACAGTTTGTTGTTCACCATTAATATAAGTTAGCTTCCTTATTTTTTAGTTTGAATTTTCTTTGATTTCTATTTTTTGCATGTGGCCATTGTTTACTAACTTGCTTTGGCCAAAGTTTTCAGAATGCACACAGCTTATGATCAGAAAGGAGGTTCAAAAAATACTTCTGATCAAAGGGGAAAAAAAAGACTTTTATAAGGAGTCCAGATCTTGTTAATAACACTAAAACAAAAGGTGGAACTTTTTTCCCATGTGCTATTCAGTAGCATCTGACACTGAAACATCTGTGTTCTTTGTTTTCTTTATCCCCACCAACTAACCCGTTCTATTTTAACCAGTTACGGGGTGAGCAAGAAAAGACAAACTTTGTCAGTGATGTTCCCTGTAAGATGGGCCTTTTCAGCATTTAATGATGGTGAATATTGTTAAGAATTGCAGCCAAATTAAATTTTATTTTGTTATTTTTAACAGCTCATACTGTATAAATAGATGTTTTGAACTTCATTTTATAAAAATTGTGCAGCAGTGTTGATCCTTAATGCAATTGGCCCATAAATGGTTCCTGAAAAATGACATCACCTCAAATTGCTTCTACCATTATCACCAGCAGTGTTACAGAGTGCAAATATTCTCATCGGATGCAACCTAAATTTGGACATTCTGAATTGTGTTATTAGATGTTTTCCAGTTTGGTTGGGCATAATATACAAGTTGCGAGCATTATCCTTTACTGATATCCAAATTGGAGCAAAGAATGAAATGCCCAAGACTGTGTGTCTATGAATATTTTCACATTATTGAAATCTAAATTATTTTAGTGCTCTTGATTGTATCTGCTGATTGGTTTCTGTGAAATACAATGATACCACCATTTCAGGTGAAACCAAATCTAAAATGAAGTGTACCTCTTATGAAACATTTGTAATTTTTACAGGAATTAAGTGAAGATAGGAAGCTATCAATTTACATCTGTTTTTAACAAAATCACATTGTCTTTGAAATGCTTGTCTATATTGTTGAATGTGTGGCCATCCAGGAATGCAATGAATCATAAAATGAGTACAAGCTTTTTTT
>JAUZTB010000064.1:24816917-24830940 GCA_034780895.1 Rhynchobatus australiae
ATACACATACACACACACACAATAATATGTATATGATTTGGTTAGGAATCTGGGTTGAATTAGTAACTTTACAGATAACATGAAAATTGGTGTTGGAGGGTGGTCTTAGGCTAGAGGATGACATTGATCAGCTGGTAAAATGGGCAAAATAGTGGCAGATGGACATTAATTCTGCTAAGTGCAAGGTAATAAACATTGGGAGGCTCAATAAGGGTAGGTCATACACAATGAATGGCAAGGCCTCAGGAAATACTGAGGAACACAGACGAGGAAATTGACAACACAGGCAAGATAAGTGAAGGTGGCATATGGGATGCATTCCGTCATTAGAGAATACAAGAGCAGGGAGGCTATAGTACAACCTAATAAAACATTGGCCAAGCCAATGCTGGAGCACTGTATACAGTTGTAGTCACCATCCTATTGGAAGATGGTGGTTGTACTGAAGAGGGCGCAGAAGAGGTTCACCAGAATATTGTCTGCTTTGAAGCATTTCACTTATGAGAGACTGAACAAGCCGAGTTTGTTCTCCCTGGAGTGGGGAGAGAGAAAACAGGGCCTGATAGTGGTACACAAAATTATTAGCAGCATATATAGGGTAAATAATAGGAAGCTTTTCCCCATAAAAGAGGCATCCACAACTACAAGTGTGGGGTTAGTTTAAGCAGTAAGAGGTTCAAAGGGAATTAGAGCACTTCCCTCAAACCAAGCCAGATGACATTGGGCCAAGTGCTGGTAAATGGGATTAGTATAGCTGGGTACGATGAAAAGTATGGACATGGTGGGCTGAAGGAACTTTCTGTGCTGTCTGACCCATGACTAAACCAGGTGAATGTAGAAAGGATTGGAAAGATCTCCTTTGTGGGAGAATCTTGAACTTTGGATAGAACAGTACAGCACAATTCAGGCCCTTTGGATGAATCTTTAACAAATGAGGAGCCATTCATTTATGACAGATGAGGAATATTCTCCTCCCACCCTACAAGTCATGAGTCTTTAGAACTTCTCCACAAAGGGCAATGGAAGCAAAGTCTTTGAATATTTTTGTGAGTTAGTTAAGGGGATAAAAGGTTACTGAGAGAAGATGGGACTGAAGAGTTGAAGTTGCAATCTGATAAGCCATGCTCTTAATGGTAGAACTGGCTTGGGGGCGAGGTGGCCTACTCCTGATCCCAATTCATATGCTTGTGGGTCTGGAGGAAAATTACTATATTAAAAATTACTACAAAGACAACACACCGATACAAAAAGCATCAAAAGCCATGGCCACAAATGACATTGGTATGTTTTTTCTTGAGAGCAGATTGTCAAGACATGAAATGCTTCTTTCCAGGGGAGTGGCAGTAAAATCCTTAAAAGAAACAATTGGTTCTATGCAAATCAAGAAACCTGCAGGTGCAGGAAATCTTAAAAACAGAAAATGCTGGAAACTTTAATATGCATCATTTATGAATGCACTGCACCGTAACTCAACTTCTTTCCAAAACCACTTTCCAAAACCACAACCTTTACCACCAAGACAGACAATAGCAACAGACAAATGGGAACCACAATCCCAATTTGGAACTACAGATGCTATTTCTTAATTGCTATTTGGCCAATTACTTCAACTCTGCACCTAGAATCAAATTTAGAGCACCTTCAGCAGAAGGACCACAGCAGTGTAAAACGGTTTACAAGCACTTCAAGGAAAATTATGGTCATGCAATGAATATCAGTGTTGACAGTGATGTGCTCATCACATTAATCTCATCCTGTAAGCAGGTTTAATAAAAAATAATTGTTTAAAAAAAACACATTTAACCAGATTTCCATAATCCCTTTATCCTCTTATGCAACCTCATCTTTAATATTGACATTTTCACCTAACTCCTAATCCTGAAAGAAAGCCTTGCAACACAAGCTCCATCATTCTAAAAAAAATTTCAAGCACCAACTATGGTTGAGTTGGTTCACTGTCACATCAAATCATTAGGCACATTTTATCTGACACCCAGTAACGGAGGGGCAACAATTTCCTCCAAGTAAAAACTGGGAATTAGAAAACACAAACTCCCCAATCATTGCCTGAAACTGAACCAGAACTAGATGGTATCTTACTGTTCTTGTACAGCCAGAGGTTCCAATCTCATACTTTCTTCACTGCAAAGACTAGCTACATCAAGTTACTACCCCTGTCTGAACTCATCTATTCAAGTTCTCTACCTATGCACTCTTTAAACAAAATTGGAGCTTAGCCAAAGCACTGCCTCAATATTACTATGGGCTATGTACAGCTCAGCCTTGTGCTACCAAACTATGTTGGCTTTGAGTTCAGCAATAGCTTGATTTTAAAGTTTTCTCCTTTGTTTACAAATTTTTCCACTGAATTGTTTTTCTATTCAATAAAATTATGCTGAACATTAACTGCACATGCCCATCCTATTCTCTCAACACCCTGAAAAACATTAATCTCAGTCTCATATTGATACAACTGGTCTATTTAAGCATTTGGTCTATTTATGCAGTGACCTTGAATTCAAGCAGCTGCTTTAATTCATTTGTGAACAACACCAACTCAACTCTGGCATCCTATTCTGTTTACAGGGAGTATGTAGCAAGTCGAGCCTCTAGCTTGGCAAGCACTGAAAATTACAACAGGAAACCTGGGATAAAGTATAACAAGGTATTTTTGGAGAATGGAGGAGTGTTTTTTGTCAACTATATCAGCTTTATTAAAACTTTAGTGCAATTTACTTCGCACATTGCAGCATCACTTCACCACCCAATATTCATACCTTGAGTTACATGAGGTCTTATTATATACAACTTACAAGTACCAAATCATTGAGTGACTAGTTTTATTTGGAATAAATATTTGCACTAAAGCAACTGTTCAAACATATTTGCTAGTGGACAGTAGTCCAAATATCCCACTGGAAGCAGCTTCCTGATGGAAAAAAAATGAACTTGGACAGACATGTTCTTCCTTCATTATTCTCTAGGCGCCATGGCACCTGCAAATCGAGGTCAAACAAAAGCAAACTGGAATTTATCAAGAAAAAGTTATCATTTAATTGTGACAACTTATCAATAGTGGACCCATGTCATTTTAAAACAGACATTTTGGTTTGCCAGGCTAGATACCATCCACTTTACAATTATCAATTATAGCAGCAAGGCCAAAATAATATTGAAACAATTCTTCAAGTTGACATCTTCAGCATCTTTGTTAAATATCTTCCATTTAACTATGAAGTAGCAGTTCAACTATTCCATAGACTGAAAAAAAAAGTTCAATTTGTAAAAATAAAGATGCAATCTAACTACCATTCAATCTCTGGACCATCCCCACAGGCCTTTACAACTAATTTTGAAATGTGGTCATTACTGACCAGAATTTCTGCTTTCTTGATTGAAGGCTAACCACTGCACAGGAGGCATGATAATTCATGCCCTCAAAATATCACTGGATCATTTACGTTCACTTGGAGTAGAGAGGACCTTAGTTGAAAACTTCATTGAATAGACTACAATCCAGCAATCCCTCAATTCTGTACTGCTGTCAGCCCAGATCTGTGTGTTCACATCTTGAATCTTTTGACTGAAAAAGGCAAGCAAGCTACTACTGAACCATGGCTGACATTTACAGTTCTGATGAAGTAGCCCATATTGGTCTAGCTTCTATTAAGAAGAGACCAGAAGGACAGTGGTTATCATGCACGAAATGAACTACATGAAAATGTCCAAATACCCCAAGCTCACAAGTCCCCACCCTCAATGTCAAACTAAGCTGCAATAAAAGTACAATACTATCCATGACAAAGTATGAAATTGAAGATGGTTCTTTTTCACTATCAGTTTGATGCACTTTTTGCAGGATACAATACAGCAACAGCCTCAGCTCTTCCTATTTGATGTTGAAGTCTCATTGTTTCATACTCAAACAATCCAGGGATTTCCTAATGCCATTATAACATTATTGCACTACATAGAATGGCAGATCAAATTTGGGTCAAATATCCAGTGCAGTGAGGATGAGCAATAATAATGGAGAGTACCATCAAACCAAAAGCAAAAACATCCCCTGCCACTACTTTTGAAGATAACTAATGAGTTAGCAAAATAGTATGGGATAATATATTTATTCCCCCAAACAACATTACTAAAAAAAAGCAGTGCTATTTGTAGCAGCCTGCTGCAAGTAAGTGGCTATTATTTTATATATTAAAGTGCTACTTCGATCTTAAACTATTTTGGGATATTTGAGGATTTTGAAAGGCATTATATAAAGTGCCTTTCATTCCCCAACTATATTAGGAACTGACTGTATAGCTTGCATCCATTTATCAAATATCCACCAAACTAAACTGAAGATGACCAACCTTCTCCCCAGACACCAATTCAAAAATCTATCTTAAGCTAACAAATCAATAACAAACAAACTTTACAAAAAGGCAATACCATCTGTTCTAGCATTCTCTTATTTTGCCAGTGCTAAAGTTGAGCAAGCAACTGAATAACACAAAGCATTGTTTTTTTTATTTGTTACACACTGAGAAACTCATGACTCATCAAATAATGCCCAGGCAGAGTTTAAAGTTATACGATTCATTTAATCTGCTTGTCAAAGGGAAAAAATGATCATAGATCATATTTTCTCTCCAATCAGCACTATATCAGTCAATTCCCCCTTCCCGCCCAGACAAAAATTAGCGAAGGTAAACTGATAAGATTACTTCCTTGCAGGATTCTTGCATACCAAGTTAAAATTCATTCACTTTTGTACAGTTTAAATACAAATTTCAAACAAAGGACATTCTCCTTTTAATTTGGCATTCTAAGACTTAGATATTTCCAGCTAAATCAATTGAACTGTTGCCCAAACACAAATTACATTCCAAAGCTATAAAGTTACAAAGATTTACATTATTCAAATGTGGTCAGAGGGGTTATTAACAAGATTATACAATTTGCTCCTGTACATCTAGGACTAGTCAACCAAAGTTTGAGTTTTCATCAAACCCTCAATGGGAAAAAAGTGCCATTTTATTTCAGAAATCCTGAAACTTCACTTTTGGTAAGTCCATTCATTCTATTGTGTAAAATAAAAGTTCCCAAGAACCTTTAACCCAAAAGGTAATGACTCTTACCCAATTTTCAAAATGTCAATGAATATTAATAATCGGCAAGAACATCGACCAATTTTCTCTCGCTGAAGGACAACCATAGGAGATCTACGAGCAATCAGATTGTGATCTGCACTCTAGGGAATGAATCTTCGACATTCTGGTTTGTGTAGTTCAAATATTGTTTCTTAACTAGTTGGATCTTCAATGAACCTGAAAAGTGTCTTGCAGAACTATTCTGTTATTAAAAAGTTGAAAGCTTGTGATCAATTAACAATATTTTAAGCACAGCTGTGCTCAAAATATTGTTACAGACCTTAATTATTAGTTTAAAGCATGAAATGGCTTGCAATATAGAAATACTTTTCACAACCCCACAATGTCCTAAAGAACTTCTCAACTAATTTTGAAGTGCTATATTTATCAAAGAAATAGTAGCTAATATCAAAAAAGTCTTGAAATGTCAATTCAATAAATACAAAAAAGAAATTTTGGTGCTATTGGATGAAAAACAAATACGAATCAACAGAGCTCTGCTTTCTTTTAAACAAAGCCATGGAATCTTTTGGGTACATGGGAGGATAGCACTATCCCTCACCCAATAAAGGTAATTTACAGTAAAGCACACTATCAGTGCTGCCCTTTAGGTGTTACCGTAACTTTGTGCTAGTCTCTCTGAAGTAGGACTGGAACCAAGACTTTGTAACTTGTACATCTACAGCTGAGACTTTAAGCTGTTTATAGTTATCTCTATTATAAAAAGTCATTAATAATAGTATAATTAAAACCCAAGTAATGATTTGTACTTGGAAGTGAAATATTCAAAAAGGGAATGCTTGAAAGTCGTTCATAGTTAGAGAAATGATCCCCTTCTACATGGATTTAATGAAGGCACCATAACTAACAAATGGCACCAATCATTTTTATTTTTTAAAACACTTCCTTAAACAGTACAACATTTCTTGCCAGGGCACATATCAACACAGGAGTCTTACAGCTCAAGT
Source organism: Rhynchobatus australiae (assembly GCA_034780895.1). Lineage (NCBI taxonomy): Eukaryota > Metazoa > Chordata > Chondrichthyes > Rhinopristiformes > Rhynchobatidae > Rhynchobatus > Rhynchobatus australiae. The sequence goes on from JAUZTB010000064.1 coordinate 24,823,030, forward strand.
AAACAGCAAGGCTCAAAATTTAACACCAACCTATTACATAGCTCAGCTAGCAAATAAAATCATGAGAAAGAGTCCAACCATGTGCTAGAAAATACACTTGTAATATATTCTATTGGGCTACAACATACAAAATATTTTAATGTGCATTTTCTTTATACATACAAAAAAAGGTAAAGTAAGAAATTACATTGAAGAGGCATTGCCCATTGTGCAGTTTGAAAATAATGAAATTAAATTGTCATGACTTGGTAATATCAAGCCAGGGTTTTAAAGACTGCAAAATGGTGGGCGTTAAAGATTGCTTATGATTGTTTTTTTTGGGTCAGTGTAGACCCACATCTTGCTATATCAACTTTCATTTTGAGTACAACAAAAATTATGGCAGTATATAATGTAAAGGCAGTTATCAAAGTAATAAAGAAAATGATATAGCAAGGTTATTAGATTTTCCCAATTTTGAAAAAGAATCAAGAACATGTCTGTTGCACACCAAGCATGCAGATGCGAAACTAATGAGTTACTCTTGCACACTACCCATTTTAAAAGGCAATTTTTGGAGAATGTTAATATATCCAGATTTTACACCTCCTAATCATAAATTCATTGCACCCAAAACTCAAATGGATACAACCAGGTTCTGAAATAGGAAAGACAAACTGAGATTTACAAAAATACTGGGCACCCAAGTTTGGAACAATGGATCTAATTTCCTTTATATTAAAAATATGATACATTCACTAATGAGAACAGGCTTTTAATGATTCCAAGTGCTACTTAAAAATTTAGTAGAATCAGCAGTAGGCCAGTTGGCCCCTCAAGCTCTCTTATCTTTAACCTCTGCACATTTCCCTGCTCTTCTGCCATCTACATAGAACAGTACAGCACAGGAACAGGCCCTTCAGCCCACAATGGTGTGCCAAACTAATTAAATTAGTAATCAAATGCCCAACTAAACTAATCCCTTCTGCCTATACAATGTCCATTTTCTGCACATTCATGCGCCTATCTAAGGGCCTCTTGAATGCCTCTATTGTATTTGCCTCCACCACCACCCTAGACAGTGCATTTCCAGGCATCCACCATTGTAAAAACTTGCCCTGCACATTTCCTTTGAACTTAACCCCTCTCACCTTGTATGCATAACCTCTGGTATTAGACATTTCAAGCCTGGAATAAAGATACTGGCTATCTACTCTATCTATGCCTCTCAATCTTATAAACCTCTATCAGACCTCCCCTCAGCCTCCGCTGCTCCAGAGAAAACGACCCAAGTTTGTCCAACCTCTCCTTATAGCATATAGAAGACAGAAGAAATCCAGGCAGCATCCTGGTAAACCTCTTCTGCACCTGCTCCAAAGCATTCAGCTTTAACCAAGACGTGCATGTCTATGGGGCATATCTGGTGAATTTTGATCATTTCTTCTAACTTATGCCAAAATTCTGCATTGCCACATGCAACTCTACATGAGCTCTCTTAATTCCTCTAATAATTACAAACCTAATTGACCTGTTTTGAATGCAATGAATGAGCTTGGCTCACAACCCGTTAGGGTAGAGAATTCTATGACCCTCTGTATATTCCTTAGCCAGGGGAAACATCCTCTCCACATCTACCCTGTGAGTCCTGTAAGCGGCTCAATGAGGTCACCTCTTCTTGATCATGAATAGTTAGATATCCTACTAGTTAGTCTTCCAACCTGGATACAACCAGAATATAATCATCTGTTCTGATTCTTTGTTTCCTATCTATTAACCATCAACCAAGAGTAATATACTCTTCCCCCAACCGACCCCCCAATTCCACATTTTCTAGCCCTGTTCAATAACCTCCTGCATAGGACCATTTTGGAATCCAAACACAAACACTGGTTCCCTCTTATCAGCTCCATCTTCAAAGAACTTCAACAGATTGCCCCTTTCATAAAACCAGGTATACCATGCTTATTATATTTTAAGTATCTTGATATCATATTTTTATTATAGATATAGCACCTTAACTACAAATGTTAAATTTAAATTGTCAACGAAGTTAAACGTGTACTTAGCGCGTTTATAAATATGATACTAAAATAAAAATTCTCTAAATCCACATAAGTTTTATCGTCCAGATGTAACTTGGGTAAATAACTGCATATCTGGGTTAATATTATTAACTATAACATTGAGGAATATTGGCAAAATTATGGAACTGTTAGCATCTGACTGAGAAAACGAGAACCATTCGATCAAAACAATAATCACTAATGTTTTAAAAAAATAAACTTTTCAGGAGGACTGTGCATTAAAATGGCTCTTCTATTCAACTACTGATCTTCATTTATTCGAAGAAACAAATGATGAAAACAGGAAACGATGGAAAAGCGGCGAGAAGAGTGAAACAAAGGAAGTAAGCTTCTCCTTCCACCTCGCCAAGATCGACAGAAAACAAGATGGGGAAAGAGCACAGACCGAATGCAGGTACATCGGAAGGAAAGGGCGGATAATAGGATAGGGGTGGGTGGAAGAGAATAGAGAGGCAGATGGAGTGAGACAAAGAGTTGAGACTGATAGAGGGACAACAATGGAGAGAGGGGTTCATACAAGGATTGGGACAAGGCATTCGGAGTGAGTGAGCGAGCGTTTGGAGGCTCGAACTCCTTCCCTCGACGGCTACTACCGCCCCTACTCACCCTGCCTGCCCACGATCTCGGCGACGTGCTCGGAGCTGGGCACCGGCACACATTCGGTCATGTTGACGCTCTTTTTTCTGGGCTGCTGCTGCTGGATCTGCTCGGCCTCGAACAGAGCCAGGACGGAGGAGACGAGGGGCAAGCCGCCGGGACCGGCAGGGCACGGACAAGGAGCCGCTCCTTGTGGACTGCCCGTCACCGAGCCCTGCAGGAGGAGCGACCCGGCCACGGCCACCGGAGCTCCGCTGGCAGCGGCAGCTGAAGGCGGCGGCGAAGGTGGAGTTTCGGCCTCCAGGCCTCGGCGATGCTGAGCGAGAGGAGCATGAGGAGGCGGCGAGTCTTCGAGGCCGAACACGGTGAGCTGCTCCATGGCGATGTGGAGCGGCCTGGAGTCGCCATCGTCCCGCTCCATGTCTGTAAACACTGTACTACTCGGCATTGTATAACATTAACAGGACAAGATTATCATTAAATATTTTCCTCATTAAATAATAAACCTCTTCTTTTAAAAAAATATTTCTCTTTCTATAAAAGCGCCAGCGCCCCTGAATTAATTCTTTTGTTCTTTCACTCCATCGTCGGAAGGTCCATAGCCACGCCCCTTATTGACGGGACGTCGAATCCCATTGGCTCTGTCCAATCGGGAATACGCCCCCTTCCAATCAAGCTCGACGTCCGACGCGAACTGACGTGCGGTTCTCAGCACTGATTGGGGAGCTGAGCCATCAATCGCTTATCGATTCCTCCCGACCCGCCCACCTCCACTCGCCGAGACGACGCGATGGCGTCACACCTCCCGTTCAAAGGCTTCATGTCGGGGTATTTTAAATTCAATGAACAAGATCCATTTTCTAATTATTCCGCGTATCTTCCAGGTTTACTGTCCAAGGGCGTGTAATTTAAAAAAACAAAACTGATGTCGGCTGAATGTGTTCTAACTGGTGACGCTCCGCTGATTGGTCAATCCTTATTCTTGGCGGCTGAGGCAAGGTCACGCCTTGCTCCCTCCACTGGAGAGACTGAGATGAGGTTCTTGCTGGGGATGGTGTGTGGAATGGGATGTCCTGAGAAAAGAGGCGGAAGCAAAACCTAGAGATGGTAAAACATGACGACCGCAAAAAGGAAGAATGTATAACGTGGTTTCAAAATGCCTCAAAGCGCCTTCCTGACAATGACGTAGGTTTGAAGTCATGGACTCATTCAATTGTTTTGTCTCCTTGGCCCATCGAGTCTGATTGATATTTTCCTGCCAAAGTCCTGCACATTATTTTTCTCAAGTGCTGATCCAATTTCCTTTTGGAAGGTAGTAGATTGATTCTGTTTTCATTATCCCTAAAGGCAGTGAAATCTGGACCACGGTTGTTTGTGATAACGCTCAAAAGACCTTTGGATAAGTACATGGATATGAGGGGTTTAGAGGGATATGGGCCAAATGCAGGCAAATAGGACTGATTTGGTGGGTATTATGGTCGGCATAGATGAGTTGGGCCAAAAGGTCTGTTTCCGTGCTGTATATTCTAGAATGTTTACAGCATGATTGAGATTGCAGATGAAGCATCTCAACCCAAAAGGTTGACTGTCCCATTTCCCTCCACAAATGTTCCCTGACTGACTGAGCACCTTGTCTGTTGCTCCAGGTTCTAGTATCTGCAGTCTTTATGTAAGAGCAATCCAGTTGGCCCTCTTTCCATAGCCATGTAAATTCTCTTGGATGCTTATCCAGCTCCCTTTTGAATGCTGCAATTGAAGGTGCTTCCACAACTGACTCTAGCAGTTCACTGTGTTTCCCCTTTTAAAAAAATTCCTCGCTTTTGATTTTCTTGACAATCACTGTTCTATACACTAGTTTTTGACCACTCCTTCAATGATAACAGTTTCTGTCTATTTACCCGGTTTGTACCCTTTGTGATTGTGAGTACCCGTGTTTGGTCCCTTGCAACTTCTGCTCCAAGAAAATGAGGAAGAACAAGAATCCCAAGCTCATCCAGTCAATCCACATAACTAAAGTCCCTTTTCCTTGGAATGATTTTGGTAGATATCTTGTGCCATCTTTACATCTTCCCTAAAGTGTGATACTCAGAACTGGACATAGTAGGCCCGTTGAAACTGAGCCATTTTTTAAAATAAAAACTCATTGTAACTTTATTGTTCTTGCTCTTTATAAAACTTGGGGTCCCACATCCTTGTTTAATCATTTTCTCAACCCACCATGCTCCTTTCAGTGAGTTGCGGACATGTATTGGCAGGTCTCTTGTGAATTGTTCCATCTAGTTTATGTTGTCTCCTCTCTACCAAAAACAATAAATTTTTCTGCATTAAATTTCATCTGTCACTTGCCTGCCTTTTTCACTAGCCTGTCTATATCTTCTTGAATTCTATTACTATACTCCTCACAGTTCACAATGCCTTCATGTTTTGTGCCATCTGTAAATTGGAAATTGTGCCATGTGCATCCAAATCTAAGTCCTTTGTATATATTTAGAAAAGCAGTAGTCTTTATACAGATCCCTGTGGTACTCCACGGGGCACTTCCTTGCAAAATGTATCTTTCTTTTCTACTCTTGCTTAGCAAATTTTCTTTCTATTTTATCCAGTCCTTTTTATTCCATGGCATTCAATTATTTAACAGTCCCTTTTATTCTATGGCATTCAATCTTAGTGATAGCTGTTATGTGGCATCTCATCAAACACCTTTTGGAATTCTAGATATACCACATAACTGCATTTTTCTCTTTGTTACTTCATCAAAATAAAACTACTATTGATTTGCCTTTAACAATTCATGTCAGCTTTTTGGATCAAGTCTCCTGTGTTCATTTGCTATTTCTGTCTCTGATTATTGTTTCTAGAACTTTCTCCTGAGGTTAAACTGGTCATTATTTACTGGGTTTATCTCTACAACCATTTATGAACAAGGTTGTAATGTTTGCACTCTTCTTATCCTTAGATACCGCCATTGAATCTAAAGATATTTAAAATATTATGTCAAAGTTGAGTTTATTGCCATATACGCAAGTACGTGTATGCACAGGTACAATGAAAAACTTTGTTGCAGCAGTATCATGGGCACATAACATCATATAAGCAGCATTTACAAGAAAAACATAAATTATACACAATTTTTATAAGAAAGAACACAATTAAAACAAAGAAAATGAAGTCCATTTTAATGCAAAGTGGTTGTAGTGTTGTTAAACTGTAGTGATTAGGGCTTTACAGTTCAAGAACCAAATAGTTGAAGGGAATGTTCTAGAGGCAAGCCCCTCCAACATTTTCCTTGCTTTCTTCAGCAACTTTTGATGATATGTTCCCTTTAAGTGCAGTACCTGTATCCAAATTTCAGCTGCATCTTCATTTGGTGAAGACTGATGTACAATACTCATTTGGTACCCTTGGCAATACACTTTGCCTCCGTGAGTGGATTTCTTTTGATCTTCTTTTCCTCTTCGCAATTGGATGGATTCTTTATGTTTGCTACTAGTATTTCCTGATATTTGGTCTTTGTATCTGTTGGACTTTCTCTCTGAATGTTCTGTAATGATCCTGGCTCTTGCTTATGTTAACAACCTGGCATCTAACATATGACCCTCTTCTCCCTTTTAATTCTACTCTCTCATCATTTTGGTCCTCGTGGGAATGAACCTGTATTATAGCTTAAAGGCCTTCTGTTATTCAATTCCATTTTAATCATATGATGAAGTGCATCACCATTGTAGAAAACATGAGTGTGTGCACAAAGCTCTCACAAGCAGGGATATATTAATGTTGAAATAATCTATTTTAATAATATTGAATAAGGGAGAAACATTGCCTAGAACACCACTTACTAACCTGCACCTCATCACCACACTTCAAAATTGTGCCATGGGAACTTCCACATCCACCAGAGAGTAAATACATCTTTGAAAGATGGTGCTGGGCTCCATCGGTACTGCACTGCAGTGGTAGATGTGAGACCCAAATGGTTGGAGATTCCAATTATGTAGGATTTTGGTGAGACTGCTCCTGGAGTATTGTCTTCTTACCTGAAAAGAGTATTCTTTAGCAGGAATGCAACAAAGATTCACTAGACTGGTTCCAGGGACAGTGGGCTTGCCACTGAAGAGAAGAGGTTGCCAAAAGAAGAGAGTGCGTAGAATGGGACTGTTTTCTCTGGAGTTAGGAATGAGAAGAGATGTCATTGACACAATCAAAAGGGCTTGACAGGCTGGGTGCAAGGAGGATGTTTCTCTGACTGATGAGTTTTGAATTGATGTCACAGACTCCGAATAAGGGGCAGGCCATTTAGCACTGAAATGAGAACTTCTTTCTTATAGAGGATGTGAATCTTTGGAATTCTCTACCCTGGAAGACTGGAGAGGCTCATTGAGTTTTTGTTCAAAACAGGCATTTATAGGTTTCTGGTTATTAAGAGAATCAAGGAATATGGGGATAGTGCAGGAAAATACTGTTGATTTATAAAATCACCCACAATCTCAATGTTAGTGGAACAGGCTCAAAGGGCCAAATGGCCTCCTTCCTACTCCTATTTTATATATTCCTAAATGTTGTCCTGCAGTAATAATGTCACCTATGAATTCAAACATTCAGAATGTCGATAAAACCCATTAACAGTATTGTGATCAATTGAAACCCTGTTCAGGCACATCAATGGGAATCCAGTCCCAATTTACTTTACACAAATTACTAATGAATTTAATCATATTCTTTCCAAAGAATGAAACAACCATTCATGAAACTTTGTAAAAATGAATTTAATTTACTAAATTAAGAGAAATATATTTAGTTCCTTTATGCTGTATTTTGAATATGAACTTGCTGTCTAAGAAACAACTTGCTATAGAGATAAAATACAGCAGCTGCTAGAAATCTGGTATGTAAACAGAAAATGGTGGAAATATCCACGTCAGGTAGCTTTTAATGGAGAAAAAACAGAAGTTAACATTTCAAGGCAAGAACCTTTCAGTAACTTGGATAATAATTGTTATTTCTAGCATTCTTTATTGAATTATATAGCACAATACATAGAGAAAAATGTTTCAATACATTTCACAGTAAACAAAATTTCTTAACAGCATTAAGATACAAAAATGGAGATGGATATCAAAAGTCTGGTCTGTGGTGTGGATTTTAAAGAGGTAATTAGAAATATTTAGACAAGAATACTGAGCATGGAATGTATAAGACTGAAGGCACATGTGCTATTAGGGTGAAGAGAGGCAGGGAAGCATTAAATATTGGA
>JAUZTB010000064.1:26885073-26900461 GCA_034780895.1 Rhynchobatus australiae
TGAGGGAACTTGGCCTTTTCTCCTTGGAGCTATGAGGATGGGGGGGGGGGGGGAAACCTGATAGAGGTAAATAAGGTGATGAGAGGCATTGATCGGGTGGATAGTCAGAGGCTTTTCCCCAGGTAAAAATGGTGGCCACATGAGGACATAGGTTTAAGGTGCTGGGGAGTAGGTACAGAGGAGATGTCAGGGGTAAGCTTTTTTACTCAGAGAGTGGTGAGTGTGTGGAATGGGCTGCCGGCAATGATGATGGAGGTGGATACGACAGGGTCTTTTAAGAGACTGTCGGATACGTACATGGAGCTGAGAGGGCTATGAGTAAGCCTAGTAATTTCTAGGGTAGGGACATGTTTGGCACGGCTTTGTGGGCCGAAGGGCCTGAATTGTGCTGTAGGTTTTCTATGGACAATTAAGAGAGAAAGTGAACAAACAGTATGAATTAAGAACTGTTACAGAGCGAGAACAAAAGCAAAGGAATGTAAAAAGTTGCGAAGTACAGGGCTGAAGGAGATGCCGAGCAGGTCAAGCTGTGCTAATGGAGCAAAACACTGAGCCAATATCACAGATGGATGATTTCAGTAGGAATGGCCAAATCCGATACAAACAGAGAAAGGGGGTTGGCTACCTGACGTTGTAGAATTTGATACTGACTCAAATTCAGTAGGTGGATCAGGAGTGAAAAGTGAACAGGGACAGAGGGGGAGCAGTTACCAGAAGTTGGAGATAAACTGGGAGAATGGAATGGAGTCCTTTACATGACTTGTGCTTGTAGTGGTTGTTTACTGCAGACCTATCCCTTGAGATGGAGACAGAGGGATCCAGTTAGGGAAGAGTCAGATGGACCATTTGAAGGTAACAGCAAGGAGGAAACTGGCATCAAAAGAAATGAAATTTTCAGTTCTGACTTGCACCAATGCAGTCATCGATGTACCTGTCACTAGTTTTTACCATCTGCTAATATGGCTAAATTTATGGTTATGCTATTACAAAACCAGGATTGCATGCTGCCTTTTCATGCTTATATACACAGGCACTGTTAGTCTGCACAAGCACATTAGAACCTAAACATTTGGACTCTGTTGCTGCAGGTAATAGCTATTGTGTGACTAAGCTACCCAGACCTGGTAGGCTCCAATTTCAATCCCTTGAATGTACTGGCTGATCCCAGTTGGCACAACAGTAGTTTTGAGGTAGGGGAGGTGGACAAATGCAGGAGTCATCACTCCAGATCATATCCAGTGACTGATGCATTGTAAACATGGTGCACATGTGTGGAGAAGATAGTAGTCTGTGGTGATGTTATTAACAATTGAATCATCTGCCATTATTCACTACACAAATAAAATGATGGCCACTTTGATCAGGTATTGTAAAGTAGTCGATTGAATTTGCACGTTAACCTGCAAATCAACTGCTTCTGAAGAATGGCAAAAATAAACATTATTTTATTTCTTGAGAGTCAATGAACATTTAGTGTAATTATTTTCACGAATTATGTTCGTAAAGCAAATTATGTTGTGCAACCAATCATGAGAATGATTTGTTGCCATGTATAAACAACACATATGGGTCTGTACAGCTTAGTCATACAATTGTTATTACCTGAAGCTACAGTGCTTTTGTTGAACGAATACTTAGGTTTCAATGTGCTTGGGTAGATTAACAATGCTTTTACTGAGCATGGAACTTAAGTGGCATGAGATGTTGGTTTTCTAATAGTTATGTAAAGATGCAATGGAAGTATCTTTTGACTGATGAAATTGCTTTTATTAAACAGCTTTTGTGCAATTATTTCACATGCATTGGTGTCTACGACTGCTAGGTTACATCATTTATGAGTTTAGGAGTAATTACATAAACTGTGTAAATTGGATATGAGGTAGTGTCTAAGACCAATTCACGACCCGACAAGTCCCAAGAATGAACTGCTGAATATATTTGTTCAACACAGTGAGGTGAGATCATATATAGTCTCTCAGTGAATCGATAATCCATTTTAATATGGCCAGTTTTTTTTCCAACGTCACTCTCTTGGTGAAGATCAGTTTTTATCCAAAAATTTCTCATTTTTTCCTCTCCAAGTTCAGGAGAGGAGGGATCAAAAATTTGGAGCCCTGCAGTTTAGAAGAAGGGGGAATGGATCAGGACTAGCTGAGGAGGGTGGGGTGATGCAGTGGGAAAGAGTGGAGAGGCCAAGAGCAGGAATAGGGACACAGCATTGGTGGTAAGCAGGTCAGTGAAATCTAACTCGACAACCTATCTGGACCAGTCACACTAGCCAAGGATGAATGCACCCCGTACCACCTTCGAGTTCAGCTGCAATGTTCTACAAGGTGCACTACAAGGGGAATAATGTTGTCCCATGTTGCCCTGACATGGAAATTACACAAGAGGTGCAAGGGTGACTCATGCCCATAAGAATTCTCAGAGTGACAGGAAAGGATTATCGCTTTCACTCTTGGGGGTGGGTTGTGTCAGTTGCATCTGGTTGTGCAATTGATTTTCTTTCTTTAAATTTCTAAAATAGACTTTATTCATAATAAATATATAAAAAGGAAGAAACAGTGCAAAAATCTTTTACATTCATGGTCAGCAGCGTAAACTTTCAAAGACATAAAACACAAACAAACATAGCACCATTGCCACTCATGTGGCTCCCTGAGGTTATACCCCTTTCATTGTTTGAGGGGCTTTCCCACTCTGCCCCTCCATGTGTGGTAGCAGAAGGGGCCTATACTGTGGTCCTACCCCACAGAGCCTTAGTATTGGCTGCACCGAGCCTCAGTGCATCTTTCAGCATGTACTCCTGCAGCCTAGATTGTACCAGTATGTAGCATTCCCTTATAGTCATCTTGCTGTTCTGGAAGACCAACAAGTTTCAGGTAGACCAAAGGGCAGCCAATCTCAATGAATGCCGAGTAGGCACTCTGGACCTGATTTTTCCTCCCTCATCCAGAATAACAATGAAATTGTGGTGACACTGTCATTGTCAGCTAAAATCAGCTTTCCTCAGTACACATCAGATGTACTATTATTTCTAAAATAACTTGATCCAAGTGACACACTAATCATGAAGACATTTCATTTATTTCATACAATTCTTTCCCATTTCAAAGAAAGTCAATAAATCATGAAGAAAATTGTAAAAAAGGAGTTGGCTACTGATATTTGTCTTTATGGTCAAATTTGTCAGTTTACATATTAAAGTCACTACAAATTGATCTTGATTATGGATCCTAAAAGCTCAATGGAACAGATTTGACATGGAATTTAGCAAAAGATTCTCTCATGGCCTGAATATTACTGCCTTCTGATTACTGTGATTTTTCTCAAAAAGCTCAACAACTTGATCATAACAGTTGTACACTCTCCTATCTCAAAAATCAAAAACCTTAATCTCAAAGGTTGTTATCCCTGGACAAAATAAAATCATTCAATAATAGTTGCTCCATTTACTGAATGAGCTTCCAATCTTTTAAGAAATAATCTAAACATGATATAGATCTATGATATTCCATGCAAATGATTTAGCTGTTTTCAGAAGTTGATAAATTCAGAAGAGTGCATTGGGGAACTGAGGGAGCAGCAGCACAGCCAAAGCACCAAAATCAACTATCCAGTGAAGATTTCTCACGCCTTTCATCACCAACCTCACAGCATAATAATGTAGCAGTAAATGACAAATTAGCAGTTATCATCACTCTGTCATGTGGATGGGCTAGATATTCACACCTTTTTTCCTCTCAACAGAAGCTTGTGCTAGGCAAAGATCCTTGGACCATTGGCAGGACCTCAACACTTTGACCATGGGGCAACTAGTCCTGTGAATCTAGATGGTGAAATTCAGCAAAAGTTTACTGTCTGCTTTCATGTTGAGGATCCAGCCCAAAAAAGTTCTTTTAAAGCTTGCATAGCCACTGCACTAAGAGGAACTGTAGCACTTCGACCAGCTTGTATTCGGCTAACTTGTTACAAATGAAGGAACACTAGATCTTCTCAGTACAACTTGGTACCATGCAAAAAGCATCATTTACTCACTGTCATCTCACGGGAGCTGAAACACATCTAAAGTTGTACAAGGACTACTAATGATCAACTGGGCTTGGCTTTAATTCTATGTCACCAGAGATATATCCTACAATAGTCAACAGACCGCATCTGTAGACTACCATAGAGGAGGGTTTGACATAAAAGAGCATTCATTGGCTATCATATCATTGCTTCTCTTTAATTCTGAGCAATTAAAGTAAACAATGTTCTAACATACTGAAAATGATAAACTATGTCACAATTGCCATGGTGCTGGCAGCTATGATTTCCATTTTCACATTAATATGTTCAGTATTCTTGGACAAAAACAGCCTCTGGTGGCATGATCATTCCTAATTGCTAATAAAAACAGCACATTTAATGCCTTATCAAGAGGAAATTTGATAAATGTCATCTAATTGGTTATTCAAAGATTTCTGTTAAGGATGCTTTATACTTATTGTTGGCCAACAGATGCTCAATTTAATACCTATGATTAAAAACAACGGCAAAAAACATGTTAATTTATCTTTTCAATTTCATAATATATTAGGTGTTCATAAAATATGTTAAGAGATTTGTTTAATTCCTTAGTCTTGGAAGAATTCAAAAGCGAGATCTGAAAGGTAAGAGGCAGTATACAAACCTACTCTGGCATTATTTAATATTAATTTCTATGTATATTTCCACAAAATCTCCCCAGCAACCATTTCTGTGCTTGCCACTACGAGGTATACCCCCAAAGTAGGTAGGTTGTTTCAGTCAGCGTTAATTAACCATGAGTGTTCTTGAGTAATGAGGCAATTTCCCACAGCAATACTCTTTTGGCAATGGTTGTTTTAAAATAAACTCTGATTTCTTTTTTTTGCTAATACTCCCCTTCTGTCCCTCTCTTTCTCTATATGGCTCTTATTGTTACTATTTTCCAGTTTAACATAACAACGTAAGAAATAAAAACATGCTTGCTCCACCATTCAATGGCTGACCTTTTACTTCAGCAACACATTCCTGCACTAGTCCTATACTCCTTGATTCCTTTAATGTCCAAAAATCTATTGAACTTGGTCTTGAATATACTCAGTGATTTAGCCTCTGCAACCCTCTTGAATAGTGAATTGCAAAGATCTCTCATGAATGGCCAGAATATTACTTTGAGTTTGTGATCCCTTGTTGTAGACATCCCAGACACAGAAAACTTCAAATCCATACCTAGCTTGTTAAGCTCTGAGAGCTCCATGTAATTTCATTGTATTATTTGGCTGGAAGCTGTTTTGATTAATACCGGGTTATTTTAATATGAATTTTTTGTGGAACTTCTGAGGGCTTTATCTTCATCTGAGGCAGAGTATTGAATCCACTAAGCACCATAGAGCCAAACATCACCACCTTTTTGGATACAGCACAGGCTTGGATACAAGGAATGGAGTGGGATCATGAACTGGGTAAAGGTATCAGAGATTTTTCTTCTGTGAAATGGCTATTTAGCCCCTCAAACTTGTTTTGCAATTCACTAAGACAATGGCTGATCTGTGACCCAACTCACTTACCTGCCTACTCTCTTAATTAAAAAAAGTTATTAAACAATTATCGATCTCCAATTTAAAATTAATTGACCTGGCATCTATTTGAAGAGACATTCAAATTTCTACCATCAATTGTAGAAGTATTTCTCAAATGTAATTCCTTTTTGGCCTGTCTCGGATTTCCTCCCAGCCCGACTCTCCAACCAGCAGAAGTAGTTTTATTCTATGTATCCTATCAGTTACCATTAAAATCTTAAAAACTTTAATCATATTACCTATAACCTTTTAAATTGAAGGAAGATAACACTGCTTTTTGTAATCTTTTCTCATAATCCTGGGAGTCCAATCTTCACTCTAATCTACACTGGACACCCGTGGTGGTCAAGACTGTTCAAAATATTCAAGGACTGCTCTAACCAGGGTCATGTATAAGTGCAGCATAACACTTTAAATTCCAAACATCTAGATATAAAGTTCAGCATTATGTTGGCATTTTCTTTGTACATGTACCCATAACATTTCAATGACTTATATACATGGACACTAAGACTCTTTAGACTCCCAAAGCTTCCAGCATTTAGAAAATACTTGGGTCTATCCCTTCTGGAAGTATGTTGTAAGACATCACATTTGCTTCCTTAGAAATCTGCCAATTTTCTCAATCTTTGTGATTCAATGCTTCTATCTACATTGCTTACAGTGTCACTTTAACTTTGTGCTATTGGTCAGCTGGGCGATAATCAATCCCAAATACCAGCATCCGCAGTCTTTTGTTAAGTCCTTTACAAATCAGGTTAATAATTATGGTCCCAACACAGATCATGATATGACTTGTCTCCTTCTGCCAATCTGAGTACCCGTGTATTGTCCCTGTTTCTTGCCATCTAACCATTTGTCTAGTCAAGTCAATAATCAGTCTTCAGTTCTATAAGCTTCAAATTTAGCTAATTGTCCTTCACAAGCTACTTTATCAAGGAACTATACAATTAACAGTCCCATGTTCAACACTTTTGTCACTTTTTTAACAATTCAGGTTATGTTTATCAGGCACGATCACTCTTTACAAAGTCATGCAAGCTCTTTGACAAAATTAATTTTTTTATGCTGCTTAGTGACTTTATCCCAGTTAACTATCAACTCTAGAAATTTTCTAACACAGATGCTCGACCAACTTGGCTATAATTCCTTGATTTTGTCTAACACTATTCTTAACTGTTGAAGTGATATGCATATTTTTCCAAACTAAGGGAACAGTTCTCAAAACTAGAGAACTTTAGATTATAGTTACAGCTTCTGTACAGTTATCACCTACTTCCTTTAAAACCCATGACTGAAAATCATTTGGTCCTGGAAATTTATCTCTTTGAAGCCATCATTTTCTTCATTTCTTACATGGCAAGGGAATTTATACTAGACAATGTACATGTCCAGCAAGACAGTACCTAAATATATACCCTTGTCACCAAACACCACAGCTTCAACATCCTGGGGTTCACCATTGATGAGAAGATCAATTTGATCAGCCATCTCAACAGGTATTATATGGTGAATGACTCACCTCCTGGTAGCCTAAAGCCTTTCCACAATCTACAAGTCTGGAGCATAATGGAATAACCCCTACTTCCCTGTGTCAGTGCAGTTCCAACAACACTCAAGAAATCTGACACCATCCTGGATAAAACACCCATTGAAACACCCTAAAAATACATTCATTCCCATGCCACAGGTGCACAGTGACTACTGTGTGCACATTTAACAAAATACAATGTACTTTCTTGACTGTGCTATTGTGACAACCAAATCCATGACTCTTACTGCCAAGAAGAACATGGGCTTCAGATGTATGGAATCATCACCAGCAGCAACAGCAGCACCACCCCTTCTCAGGGGCAATCAAGGATGAGCAACAAATGCTGGCCTTGCCAGCAACATTCAGTCTACAAAAAATGTATACACGAAAAAAGGTTGGTTTGCTTATGTCAATTTTGGTGAGTTCATATAACTGAAAATATTAGTTCTTAGTTTATTATCCTCTTCCTCTCGTGTCAATACCAATATGTCTGTCATTTTATTATTTTCATTCATTCAAATGAAATTATCTACTTTTAAAATTACCTCTTTGAAATTATCTATTTTATCAATTGCTTCTGACCACCCAAATAATTCTGAACATTTGTGTTTATTTCAATGCACCTTAGATTTCTTTCCATGCCTCGTTCACATAGATTTAGCTATCTGCTCTATCACATTTTGCTGTGCTCTGCATTTCTGAGCTTGTTTTTGCTTGTTTGTACACTTTTTCCATTTATTTTTCTGCTGTTCCTTTCCTTTTTAGTCCTCCCTTGTTTTTTTTTCCGCCAGTAGAGCTTTTCCTCCAGTGTTTTGCAGAAAGTTTGTTTTAGAATACTTCCCTCTGCTCAGCTGTAGTTTTACCCATAAGCTGATTTGCCCAGTTTAGCTTGGACTTCCTCTGTGACAGAATGTGGAAGTCAACCATACCTAGAATCTCAAATATGCTGCCAGAGTAGATGGTGGAATCAGATACAAATCCTAGTTTGAGACATTGAGGCAGACACCTAAATAGGCAAGGCTTTCAAGGATACAGTTCTAATATGTCAAATGAGATTAGTGTAGATGGGCAAAAAAGTTAGTTTGGATGTGGTGGACCAAAGGGCTCATTTCTGTGCTGTATAACTCTATGATCACTGGGCTTGTTAATTACAATGTAGGTTATTATTCTTTATTCAATCTAATATAGACTCATTCCTTGTTGATTCTAGGATAAATTGTTGCAGGAAAACTATCCTGCACACACTCCAAAAAGAAACCAGCCTTTATTCCATTTTTGTCTCAGAGTCATAGAGTAATACAGCATGGAAACAGGCCCTTTGTCATATCACAGCTACTATTGGGGTCCACAGATAATTTCCAAAAGAGTTTTAAATTTTCTACTTTTTAATTCCCCATTGTCTTCAAACCTCTTACTATATCCTTTCTCAACAATAAGGTAATTTCATCCTCAATCACTGGGGCTTCCCCTTTTTACTATTTTCCCCACAAGCCTTATAACTTGCCATATTTAATTCTCAGTGCTGACCACCTCAGTGTCACATTGGAGTAGTGACTGACTCAGTGCTTTGAGAATGGGCAAAGACAAAACCAGCACTGAATTAGGAAAATGCAGAGCAAAGGTGTTTTGACTGGGAGAGAAGAGCTCGTCTGTTTCCACCTGCAAATCATCATGTTATTGTGGATGGGGGAAAGAAAAGGAAAGTGGGTTTATCCTGAGATGCAATGGGAAATGTGCAGAGAAAAATGTGTGATTTTAGTTTGTGTTAATTATATCATGTCATAGTTATTTTTAATTATATAATCATACTGTAAGGATGGTTAGGAATTATAATGGAGGCCGTTTTCATTGGAATTATAATGGAGGCCGGAAAACATTGAAGATTGTAAATGGTCACTTTGCAACAAAGCCAATCAGAAACAACAGGAATAATACGGTATTTGCTTTGTTTCTGACTGAATGGATATTATATTGGCTGATGTTGTGCAGGATGGGCACTGAGTTCTGATTTTGAAATCTATTGGCAAAAATATTTATACATCGATACGTGCATAAGGTGGGGTCAAACAGGGTCACAAACCAATACATGCCAATAACCATTTTCAAGAATATGCAGAATGGGAGGCTAATGATGCAAATGATAATTTGCACATATTTTTTCCGGAAGCTAGGAATTCCTGAATACACTCACACTTGACTGCCAAGGCACTGCGTTTACAATGGTAGATAACATAACTGAAAAGAGATTTTACACATCTATTTTAGCAGCACAGAGCCTTAAATAAACTTCATGTTTATTGTTCGGACTCAAGCTCAGATCTAGCTTGGATGGATATGATCAAAGCTTGCCCCTGTTCAGTGCTGCACAGAAAGAGTAGAAAAGGCGGCACGGTAGTGTAGTGGTTAGCGTAATGCTATTACAGCGTCAATGACCCAGGTTCAATTCTGGCCACTGTCTGTTTGGGTTCTCTCTGTGTCTGGGTGGGTTTCCTCCCACATTCCAAAGACTAATGGGTTAGGAGCTGTGGGTGTGCTAAGGTGGCATCAGAAGCATGGCGACACTTGCAGGCTGCTCCCAGGGCATTCTACTCAAAAAGATACATTTCACTGTGTGTTTGGATGTACATGTGACTAATAAAGAAATCTTATCTTAATCAAAATGAGTCTCAGCATAGTCCAGTGGTTATAGTCCAGAAATGTTCAAATAGACACAAAAGGAAAACAGTAGAAATGCTAGATATTTGCAATAAAGACAGATACTACTACAATAACTCAACAGGTCACAGAGCAACAGGGTTCCAATGAAAGATCATCTACCTGAAATATTAATTTAGTTTCTCTCCCCACAGACACTCCCAGACCTACTGTGACCTTCCAACATTTTCTGCTGTTGTACTTGCCCCAAGCATACCCCAAAGGTGGACAACCAGTGAGCTCTGACAGCTCACCAGTTATGAGGAGATC
Source organism: Rhynchobatus australiae (assembly GCA_034780895.1). Classification (NCBI taxonomy): domain Eukaryota; kingdom Metazoa; phylum Chordata; class Chondrichthyes; order Rhinopristiformes; family Rhynchobatidae; genus Rhynchobatus; species Rhynchobatus australiae. Next base: position 26,895,160 of record JAUZTB010000064.1, read on the forward strand.
TGGCCAATTGCTATAACAGTTCCATTAAATGACCAAATGCATCAGAAAGGAAATAGAAATAATACATTTGTATAGGAAGCTGCAGAAGGATGAAAGGTGATTTATTCTGGTTTTGCTGCATCAGACAGTGTTCTTCATACTGGCATCAGAGGCAAGAAGTGCAGTTATGTTTTATTCTTCTTCAATGCTATTTTGGAGAGGGCATCTCTCACATTTACATTCATGAATCAAAATGGTGCCATACTAAATTCAGAAATTATTTTCCATACTTAACACAAATTTCTCACCAATTTTTGTAAATAAATTGTCAAGAGATTTTTTTAAAATGTATTTTGAATATTTAAATATGCAGTGTTGGAATTTACCTCCTGGTAATTACTGAAGTTAGTGGCAGGGAATTCATTTGCACTAAAATGTCTAATTTGGCAATGACAAACTCGCAACTCTCAAAAATACTCGCATGAAAGGCAGAAATGATAACAAAACTCAAGAAGAAGAAAAGCCAATGGAAGAAAACTACAAAAGGTTTCACAATAGATATGAGGGCATTACAAGCAATTGCTAAAGGAGGCTATTTGTTGGTTCTAGCTTTTCATAGCTGAGAAGAAAATCATGTTGGGGAAACATAAATAAAATTTCCTTCAGATAAATGCTGCAGGTACAATGGGATAAGGAACTTGGTGCCAACTAAATTTATTAAGGTTCTGTCTACATACTTAACTTTTTGAGATCAGCATTTAAACATACCCTCTTGAGACAGGTACCTGTTAAGTTTACTGCAACATTCCTAACACCAAGTGCCTCTTTTTGTACTAAATGCTAGCATTAATAAATTCTATAGTGTGGGATAGTCTGTTTTTGCACTGTCAAAGGGGAATACACTCATTTGATTTCCTCTGTGTCTTATGAAACCAATGAACTTTCTAGGGAAAGGCTGGCTTAGAAGAAAATAATTAGAGGGTTAGGTAGCCTAATGTACAAGTGGAGAAGGTATTTCAACAAAGGCAATGGTGGAGGCCTGGAAAGACTGTGTTTACTCAGGATCAAGGAATTGTACTTGGTGTATGAGGAAGTAGTAAATAAATGAGGAAAAATGATAACCTCAGGGGATGAAAGGTGTCTGCACAATATGTGCCATAGTTTAAAGAAATGACAGCACATTAAAATGTAGATTGTGACTCACACCTAAATAAAAGTATCTCCATATGTGTCAGCCCAGGATCTGTGAAACATTACATTGACACAAGTCTTTTAAATGCTGAAACACTTGAGCCATTTAAGACTGAAAACTTGAAGCAGTTTTGAACACTGAAGCACATTGTTTCTTCGGTGAAATTTCAAGAGGAAACCATCTTGTTAAGTGCTCTGGTAGATTTATTGGGAGTTGTGGAAATAAAGCAAGAACTTACAGATGGTTAATAAACACAATTAAAAGGGGGAAAATACTTTGAGCTCTTCCAGCATACTTGTCATTCTTGTTAAAGAAACAGCAGCCCTCCTAAACCTCATGTGAATTGAGTCAGTCTGTGTAGGCTTTCCACTTGTTCCCAGGCACCTGCTTTAGTGATGACCTCAGCTCCCCTGTCTCAACTCAGACTGTCACCCAAACAGCTTTAAAAACAAAGCACAGCTGTTTCCCATCTCTAATGCAGAAAATCAGAGCAGACCAGAGAGCGACTTTTGTTTTAATACTGACCACTGCTCGCAGCTAGTTTGTCCTACTCTCAACAAAAAGTTATGCTTCAAGAAATCAAAGTAAAAAGATATTCACTTAATAAATACATTTCAATTCAATGACATCAAACTAAATGGTAAATAAAAACAGTATCTCTCTTTGTTTCAAGGATTTTCAAAGTATGTCCCTTTGTAAGTAATACTGCCAAAACATTAACTGGCGATTTAACTAAAGGGCCTTGTGTCCAATGGCTTCTGTATTTGCCTATGCAACAATTTTAAAGTAATCAACGGGCTTGATATACTTTGGTAGGACTTCATTAAAATGCAAAGTCCCAAATCAATGTAAGCTCATTCTTTATCCAAGACAAACATTAGTTGAAATAAGGTTTATCATCCGGCAGATGCTTTTTCCTCAAAACTATGATCAGATGGGATTTATTGAGAACAGCTTAAGATGCTGATAAACAGTCAATCTTTATCAGAATATCATCAGTAGTTTATGTACAAGGAAGCTGATAGGTTTGATGCCCTACCATTGTTCAGTAAGCTGAAACAATGTCCAAGTTGGTAAAAAAATTATACAACAAGTTACACAGTACCCAAAGAAAGGGGCAAAAGATAGCAAGAAAAATTGCTGCTTCTGAAGGTGCAAGTGTTTGTTGATTTTGGGCTGGATCACACCCAGGTGTGAAGCTGGTAGAGTCGAATAATCGGTCAGCACTGTCTAGAATTGCATATAAAGAACATACACTGGAAGGCTGCAGGTGCTTGTAGAACAGTGGTTCAGTAAATAGCACTGTCAGGAGAGGAGGGCAGAGAAACTGAAAACAAAACCTCAAATAAAGCACAGGTACATTCTTTATTAAATAATAGTGGATTAGAGAAATAAAAGCCTTGAGATTTACATTTAAGCTACTTCCTATTTTATAACAGTAATAATATGTAACAGTTTGATGAGTGTCAAAACTAATAGAGAGAGGGAGAGAGAGGGAGTGAACGAGAACACAGGAAAGGGAGAAATGAACATTGCATGTGACAACTGTGTCTCACCACATCCATTCAGTCCACTATCCTGAGTCTCTTAAACACCAAGCAACACTGAAGCAGGCAGTGTTATTAAACATTAACAGCTATCCTAGCACCATGTAATTTGTTTCCTAAATATGTGCTGGGCTCTTCAGAATGAAGATTGTGATGAGAGAGCCTGGTTTTATAAAGCTAAATAAAATTCTTTTGTTCTAAATTAAAAGCAGGGCTCATTGGATTAGTTAGATACTCCATTGGATTGAAACATTAAACAGACCCTTTCTCACAGTGACAAAAGTGTTTCAGCAAGTAGTCAAGCTCCTCTCAACTTGTGCTCTTCCAATTTTGATCACTTTCACGACTCCAGTTTTCACTGCTCCATCACTGATGACCAAGCCTTCAGCTGCTCAACCTTAAGAACAGAATCGTCGCCCTATACTTCACTACCTCCCTCTTCTCCTTTAAAACCCAGCTCTGAATAAGTTCTTGGGTACCTCCTGCAATATCACCTAACATGGCTCAATGTCTGATTTTGTTTTCAAACATATCTAGGAAGTACTTTGAAACTTTTTGTGAAATAAATTATGCTCTACAAATACAACTGGACTCTGCCTCCATTTTTTTTTCACCCATGGTGCTCTGCCAACAGCCGATGTCTCTGCATGGACAATACAAATAAAAAAGCATGGCTTATGTTTGGTAGAACAGAACTGAGGCAGAATTAATAATGCCACCAGAGGTGACAACAATACTTTGGTATATATTATGAAACTGTACAGAACAGTAAGCTATTTGACAGTGAACTATGCCAGTGGAGTGAATTCAGTTGTAACACAGAACAACTTAGGAATTATGTACATTTCTATGCTGCAAAATCTAACCCTGTCATTTGAAGCCGAAAAACTGAAATTCTTTAACAATGTTGTTGATGAACATTTGCCAGCAGTTCAATCAGGACTCATTATCTAAACTGTTTATCTTTTTTATTTGCACAACTTGTTATTTTTTTTTACCTCTTTCAATGAGGTTGTGTAGCCTCAGTTTACAGCCTCCCATGAATCGCATTCCTAAATGATGATTGTAGAATGCTTGAGTGACTGTGTCACAAGTCCAGTGCAGCCTGTTCATGGTTATTGAGGGAATGTGCACAACCATAGACAACAGTAAGAGGATGGGAGTGCATACTAGCACAGAAAACTAAATCCGCAACCAGGCAAAAGCTGCTTCTTACACAATAATCATTTCTCTGAGTTTTCTGTAGATCCTGTAGAAACTTATCTGCAATAAATTTATCAGGACAATGTGTAAGAGTATAGGTCTCTGTTTAAACTCCTGTATCCTAAGGTATACCTGGTGTGATTCTAGAAGGCAGGTTTGAGTGCATGGTAAGATCAACATAGCCAGAGAATTTGTCCAGAGACTGGAAGTGGAAGAAAGCCATTCCTGATCACTATTCAACACAGTGTCCCGTTTGCAGGATAGGCTGGATGAAAAGAAAGCTCCCTAATACACTATGGTTTGCAATTACATTACCGATGGATTAACTGCTCTGATTAAAGAAGAAATCTCATTTTAATAACATAACATGGCAATAGGTAAACAGAACATTTTAGGACATATTAATAAATAACTACCACATAAATGTACACACAGCTGGAAATGACGATTGCTAATCATACGTGCAGAAGATATAGACTAAGGGCATTGTTTACAATGCAATAAAACAAAAGGGTATGGGGTGTGCAGCGAGAGAGAGATCCTCCCACCGTCTGGTTGGTAACATGTGTTTCCATTACTAGCCACCCACTGTTACTTTACTGACAAGCATTTGGCTTCATCTTTATGACCTGCTTCAAGCATTAAAATTCTCAAATGTGGAAAAGATTACTCTCTTTCTCCCAGAATTCTTTTTTGAAGTTGATTCCTACCAACGGGATGGAAACCATCAACTAGCCCAAACTGGCTTTAAAGTGACCATGTGCAGATGCTTAGCTTTGCAATTAACTTAGCATATTAGCTTCCACAAAAAAAAATCCTGCAACTCTGATGAGGTATCCCTCTGCAAAAAAAGCCTACAACTCTGATGAGGTATCCCTCTCCAAAAAAATTCCTGCAACTCTGACGAGGTATCCCTCTCCAAAAAAATACTGCAACTCTGACAAGTTATCTCTCGCCTTACTTGTTTTTTGTTCCAAAGAACAACTTGGACCACCAATTATTTCCTCTACAAAGTAATATTAAATAAGTGCTTTGGCAACTACCTTTCATGATTACAAACAAGTGACATGGAGCAAATGCAACATTTTTTGGCAAACGATCTAAAGTGGTCAAAAGCATTTTCTTGTCAAATTCTTTCTGTCTTCTAAAGGGTTTGATTCATGCTGAAATATGATTCATAAAGTACCAGTGGCCCTACAACCAGGTTCACGCATGAGGGTGAAACATGAGTGTTAGCTGGCTGTTTGACTATGACAGGCATCTCATTCACTAGTTTAGCTATGTCCACATAACTCCTATGCCTCATTCAATTTCCAACTGAGGTTAGAATTTGCCATGAATAAAAAACACTATGATGCTGGAGGGAATCAGCAGGCCAGGT
>JAUZTB010000064.1:26973777-26976277 GCA_034780895.1 Rhynchobatus australiae
ATCTTATTATTCACTAGTTGAGTTTTAAAAAGTGACCAGAGTTTCTTTTTGATAAAGGAAAATCACTGTTCTCAGTAAATTGCTCTCATTACAAAAAATATTACAAAAGCACAATTCACGTACAAAAAGAGGTTAACACATGAACGACAAACCTCCTGCTCCTGTTTCTGCAAAGGGCAGAATAATCAATTTATCTAAATTATGCTGTACTTTGTACCATATTTTGTACTTTATTGTTAAGGATTTGCAGTGCTGAATTTACAACAAAATAACATTCGTCAAATCCCACTTTCCATCAGAAAATGTATCTGGGAAATTAATTTTGTTAGCAAGCAAGCAGGATACTGATTTTTAAAAGCATCAACTGTTGAAAATCCCTTCAGAAATATACTTAAAATTTTTAAATATCAATTACAAGCTTTTGTTTTCTCTGCTTTGTTTGTAAACAGCAGCATTATACAAAAATAGGAGTTGCTAAAACTGAATGCTTTCGAGGCATTATATGAAATGTTTGATTCATTGAAAGAATCTGCAATGCTACGCTGAGAAAAAATTTTGTCAACCATTCTCCATTTGCAGTTCTTCAAACAATCACTGTTAATTTCAGCAAATGTACCTGCTAATTTCTTTTTTTTACCCATGCACTTTTACAATTATATGGAGGTTTTAATTTAGTAGTTTTAAAAGAAATTCAAACACCCAACATTCGATTCTCAAATTAAATTGGGTAAAAAAAACTTCACTGTTTAAACCTTTGCAATTAGGTTGCAATTTTAGTCTGCTTTCAACAAAATGACTACAATTAAATCAGACTATCTCGATTTTTTTTCAAGAAAAAAAAACTGGAATCAGCTACATAAAATTATGGTATGGTCACTATTAGAGATCACAAAAAATTAAATCCAAAACACAAAATTATTTTTAAATGGATGAATATGCATAACAATAGCGATTGCATTCCTTGCTCTCTAATTTAAATAACGGCGATGCCTTGTAATTAGATTGCTGTGTAGCCTTTTGTTTTTCTTTTGTTTATTCATTATTCTGATTTTTTTCTACCTTCTCTGCCTAAAGCTATCTGTTGCCAAAATCAGTCGGAGACTCCATAGAACCTTAAGAGTTGTTTTGCTTGTCACTGATGCGCGATGTTTCGTCCAACATTACAAATAAAGCACTAAATAAAACCAGAGAAAGCTCGCCAGTAGCTTTTTTTCGAAAACACACTGTGAAAGAATTTTCAAGATGATAATAGAAATTATATTTTTTTAAAAGAAAAGTGCAATTCTCGTGAATAAAAACTTTACCCTCAGCTTTCAGCGGTCAGCACACGGCATAAACAATCTCCGCAAGATGTTTGGCACAATATCAAGCCCGGCGCAATGTTGCTGCAGAGCCAAAACAATGCCCGCTGTATTATGCACAAAAATCTAATTGTCAAGTTCGTGTACAAAGGGGAGATCTGTGTTTACTGAAAGCCTACAGTATCTGTATCCCGTTATAACAATCATATAACTTTCCATAAAAAAGAAGTTTGTTTTACCATTAGCTGAGAACCACGGATCGGATCTGCTGCAGTGGGCGCAGACCCAAAATGTTGTCGTAATACATTACTTTTCTTCTGATATAGCAATTAAAATTCCAAGTTTTTTAGTGTTGTTTATAAATAAATTAACTCCAATATCTGTGCCATTATTTTGTTGTTAGAGGCTAATATTAATCTAGATTATTCCAATGTAACATGATGCTGTTTAGGAGCTGCTCCTACAGCCATATGACTAAATTTCTGGTTAACTTGTGAAAGAACTTGATCTATTTTTGCTGTCTTATAGAGTTACAAATAATTCAAGCAGTTGCTTTGTAATTACCCTTTAAAACAGATCTACTATTGTCCACTCCTCCAGGAAAGAGAGATGCACATACGCAAAAAAAAAACAGATTTTGAATAAAATTGAAAAGAGCATAGAATTTCAGTGGTTCGTGTATCTTAACTTTTTTAATTCACTGAAAAAACTCTGCATCTGTAGAAGGTTAAATTAAAAGTTATATTAGCTGGCAAGCTACAATTTCACAGATGTTCATCTGTATACACAGTTTTTTTGTCTGTGAAACTAAAAACCGCTCGACTCCATCCTCTCAGTTCAAATGGGCCCTAGTGCAGGCTGTAATAGCTCCCTTTTGGCCTAAGTACCCTAACCTGATTAGAATCAGATGGAGTGAACTCAACAAGGAGGAAAACAAATATGTGCTCAGTAACCACTTCCCTCCAAGTCTTCCAAATTGTATTTTTCACTCTTTCAGTTTGTAAAGCGGGAATGGGCAGTGGGGCGAGGGATAGAGGGAAGAATGCTGGAGGTGCAAAAATAAAAATATTCCCAGTCATTCTCCTAGGGCCCAGTCAACGAAAAAAAATAAACATCCAGATGGCTAGAATAAACCTTCTGCATCACATCGCGCAAAATTTCCAGACAGACTTTTTTTCCTCCCCGCACCAAAATATCCC
>JAUZTB010000064.1:26978777-26984357 GCA_034780895.1 Rhynchobatus australiae
CCCTTTGCTGCTTAATGATATTGACACTTCCAAAAAAAAGCAACACGCAAGACTTCGCAGTTTTTAATATGATGTTATTCTAAAGTTACAAATTTATATTGGGCCATAACTCCTTCAGCAATAATTTCCCTCTGCCACTCCATTCAAACAGCTCAAGTTTTTGTCCAAGTCTAAGCCAAAAGGTGTTTGCAGGCTATTTTGCTATGAGGGGACGGCACGGTACTGTAGCAGTTGGCGTAACACTATTACAGCGCCAGCGACCCAGGTTTAATTCCCATCACTATATGTAAGGAGTTTGTACATTATCCCTGTGTCTGTAAAGGTTTCCTCTGGGTGCTCCGGGTTCCTCCCACATTCCAAAGACTTACAGGTTAGGAAGTCGTGGGCATGTTATGTTGGTGCCGGAAGAGTGGCGACACTTATGGGCTACCCCCAGCACATACTCAGTAATGCAAAAAGACACATTTCACTGTGTGTTTCAATGTACATGTAACTAATAAATAAATATCTTAATCTTGATAAATATCTTAATATCATCAAAGATCACCCCATCCTCACCTGACGTCCACATGTGGGGACTATGCTCTACGTGCTTTGAGCAATTAGGGAATGTAACCCAGCTAATTTTGTCCCTTCAAGGACTGAAGATACAGATGGCTCCACAGAACTCAGTCCCAATGGAGCCAATGTCCCAGAGAGTTAGAGGCATTGCCACAGCAATGAACCAAATTAAACTCAGCTTTAGAGAAGGTTTTCAGCCTCTGACAAATTGGCTGAAGTGTCATACTTATGAGTTTACTGACAAGAAGAAGTGGAAAAGTCAAAGAAAGGACATCGAGCTCATTGATTCTCTCCTTACCCATTAAATATTGCAAAATCATACATGAAATCCACATTGGTGACCAGGGTGGGGTTGGCAAGTCAATTTTAGTTAAACTTTCTGAAATTCCACTTCACGTTTCTAAGAAAGCTGTTTAACAGAAACATGCTCGAGATATGCAGAAGCTCTTTCACATTAAGGAAAGACATTGATTTGAAAAAAGACATGGCCTGAAATATTAACCTACCCATTTAAACACGAATGGTGTATACAGCATTCCCACTTCTTTATTTTTGATTTCTAGTATTCACTTTTTTGAAAATAAATTCTCTTGATGGAAAGGTTACTCAGTGAAGGCATAGATGATATCATTGCAAACATTTTTTTTTCGTCCCTGGTTGGCGATTGATCTGGACTAATTGGCTGACATTTGCTGACTGCAGGCTGTCAAATCTGACCCATGAAATTACTTAAATTTGCTGACGAAGAATTCATTTCTCCCAATGAAAACTGCTCTTCACCCACAATTGTTGAGCTGGTAAAAGGTCTCAATTTCTGACCAGTTACAGATGCATTTCAGACAGACAATTGACTTCACCAACCTCCCCTTGTAGTGATCAAGTGTCACCTATGACACGGGATTAATATTACAACTAGAAAATTAATAGCCATAAATACAAGTGAGAGGGAGAATGAAGCAAGTATGCAAGAACCTGGCAGGTCAAAACATTTGCAATTTGAACAGTAATAAATAAAAACAACTAAGAAAGGTGGGGATTATAATTTGTAGAGAAACATATTTGATTTATCAAATACTATTTGATGAAATTGTTGGGTAAAAAGAAAATAAACATTTCTTTGGATAATGAAGCAAAGGAAATTAAGGATCAAGAGACCACAATCAAAGAACAATTTGCTGTGTTGTGCATTTGATTCTCTTGCTAATGTTCATATAACTAATTTCGTACAGTACCCGCTATGATGTCATCACAAGCACTAATCCCCTAAAACCCCACCCTGCCACGCAGGATCATCATCTTTCCGGGCTGAGGAGTGCACTGATACTTAGCATCTGGAACCATGGTCATAGCTGGCACTCAACTAATCTAAAATGGAGATAACCTTTTTTCTCTTTCCCTCCCTCTTTTTCAATGAAATCAGTACCCAAAGCTATACACAGCAATGTGATTTATTGGTAATTCCAAAATGTAGAAGCTTTGCTGGATGGTTCATGACATCACCTGGAATCATGGATTAGATAACCAGATTTTACTTGCTCCAGTATGGCTTGCTCATTATTAGGCAGACGATATACATTTTTTTTTCTTCAGTTTACAAAGATGCTCAGAGATTTTGGAACACTGTAAGCTGAATTTTGCTCTTTATAGATGCAAATCAAAGGATATTGTTTGCAACACATGTCTACACCAGTACTAATAATTCTTTTTTGATTCAATGGAACTTAATTTTAAAATAAAAAGACTAAAGGAAAAATATTCATTCACACATTTTAAGGAGAAAAGAAGAATCAATGAAGTAGAAATTCATTCTTGGTCACATATGCTAAACGGGAGAAACAGTAGTGTATGCATGTTGCAGACTGTCTCCAAAATTTGGTTCCAGTGACTTCAATGCAATTGCATTTTGGAAGTAGAGTATAATAGGCATATGCTGCTACATTAATGTAACGTAACATTTACCCCCATGCAACCGAGGATAAATCTATATCCTAGCAAATTAAAACATTCAAAAAGCAGTCTGTGTTTAAAGAGTTAACAGTGATATGCTATGCAATTAAGGAGGTGTTTAACATGATTATGAACAGGAAATTGATGCACAAAAATTAGGCTCAGAAGGGACACACAGGTATAAGATGTCATTTTGCAAGACTGATCAAAATGTAAAAACATTTATGAATGATACTATATCTATATAAAAATATATATTTTAAAAAAAACACCAAATAGTCTTTTACGCAGCAGTCGTCAGCTCAGACTTGGGGCTTTTGACAAACACTGAACGCAGTAAGGAAGCTCTTATGTATGCATGATTTAATCTGCAACTAATTAATATGCAAATGTATTCATATGTTAGTTACTAAATTAAAAATGCGATGCAGACCTTATGGTGATTCTTTAGCTGTAATCCACTTCCCCCCTCCAAAATAAAGGTAGTTAAAATGTTCAAATAAGTTACTCATACCTTCAGCATACTTTTCAGTACTGCATAACTTGTTGCATTAAAAGGCATCAATGGATATTTAAACAATAAAGGAAATTAGAGTTCAAAATAATAGGAAAAAATGCTTTGGACCACTGCGATGAAAAATCCTTGAGATGCTGCGCCAATTAACAACCTGGAACACACCAACATTCTGTTAACGAAGCAAAATAATTCCCTCTCTCTTTCCCATAAAGATATTTATTTGTCACAACATGAATGCAAGAGTGCAGATGCACAGTAACATGATGAGCAGCCCATACGCACACACAGACACACACACACAGATACAGAATACAGCCAGACATGCACACAGTTTATAGTTTAGTTACACATACTGGAAAATTATCACCTTGCTCAAAGAATCTAGCATATTGCTTCAGTTAAAAATTTAAAAAATGTACATTGTAAACCTGTTCAAACTTGAAATCTGTACAACTCTATCACTTATATTCATCAGGGCACTTTAGAGTTGTTGAAATCAAAAACATAATTATATTAATAACAAACAATGTGCACGTGGAAGGAAAAAGCAACATGAAGAGATTGTGTGTAGAGCTACAGAGGCTTTTCCACATTAAATGTTACCATAAAGAGTTTTCTTTTCCACTAATTTGAATAATAATCTTGGAGGTATTAAATACTGCTTCCTCTTATATTCCCCCTCCCTGGTAAGGGATGCAAATTTTAATCAGTGCATCTTTCTAAGCCAATCTCTGGAAGCAAGGTACAAGATTAAAATATCAAATGCAGCCACAATATGTTAATAGTTATTTAATTCAATGTAAAGTTTCAAAAATTTTCACAGTTTAAATATAGACTAACAGACACTTAGGAACATGTGACCAGGGTATAAATTGATCAAGGGACTTGGATGTTGTCACAAACCTGACAGCAAACATTAATGGTACTTTTCTTATTACGAAACTGCAATATTGGCTTGAAGTAAAATATAAGTAAACTTCATATTCAAAAAGAGCTTTACTCATTAATATTATAGAGGCATAATATATTTTAATGTAAATTGTATGCAATCCATATTTTTGACAAATATAAATATTCAAATTATAATTTTGAAATAACTTTTGCTATGCAATCTTCAATTCGAAGCACATCAGACTTGGGGAGGGTGGTTTAAAGTGACTAGCCTGTATATCGTGTTTAAGTGAATTTAAATTAAAATATGAATGTATTTATCATAATTAAAAGCATCCAATTTATGAAAATGATAGCCATGCCCAGAATACCTTTTCAAAATCTATCTTTTGTTCTAAACTTCCAACATTAAACCACTGACAGATTTCTCAAATAAAATTTCAGTGCACTAATTTAGTTTAAAAAAAGTTCAAAGAAAAAATGTTGATCATAATGAGAAAATAAACCAAAAATAAATAAAACCAAAATGGCTGGTTGGAAAACTAGAAGAAAGAAAATCTATTGCAGTTGTCAGTGCAGACTTATATTTTTATCTCTATTTTCAGGTATTAGTAATACAGTATTTATAATCAGTAGTAAGGAAAATTAATCTCCATTATACTTAATTTAGCCAACCAGCCAGGTGGAGTGTTCCCACATACGGAGTGATGTGATGCACTGAAATTCCTGATAATTCAAACTGATTCACTGGCCAGCCATCCTAATATTACTGCATTGTTGTCTTGTTAAATGCTTTTCAAATAACATTATCCTCAGAATAGCGATGGGTGGCTCTCCTGTAGATATAACCACCTTGAAAATGTCTGTTGCCAAGAAAAAAAAAGCCAGAAATCTCACTAATCATTCACCTATTCAGCTTCCAAAATCCTATTGGCTATTTTTTTCAGTGGGAAATAAGGCCATTACATGGTACCGCCAAATCTGGGAAGAAATGTGTCATTTATCTTTGACGACCTTTCCAGGGAACTGAATCCACTACATTTCTAAGTAGACCCTTTGGCATTGCTGGAAGCCCACTCTCACACAATGAGCTATGGCAGGCTTATAACTGCACATGCACACAGAGCAACATATTACCAAAGCCGGATGGGCTTTTAAAGTGAATTTTACTATGCATTTTGGTAGAAATTAGCCCATCAAGCTTAAAAATTAAATCAACATACCATTAAAAAGAGCAATTTGATGCCTTCAATTCATATTTCAAGGCTGAGCACTCTCAGACATAACAGAAAAAAAATAAACCCAACCATCTGAGTTAACAGGGAAAACTAAAACCAGACATAAACTATACAAAACTCTTGCTGTTTTCAGAAATAAATATATTTTTCTTCCTTCACCATTACACTAAAAACTTCCAGAAAATGGTCCTCAATTTGAAAACGTTAGAATGCACAGCTGTCAGTCTCCAATTTCCGTCAATATTTTTCAGCCAGATCTCTGCACTTTGGGGATAGGGAGCCTCATTGTAGGGGTGGAGTTTGACTGCTGATCTGCTTGTCCACCGAGGGGCTGATTGAATTTTTAGTTTTGTTTTAACTTTATTTTAAATTTGCATGCTGATAAATTCAAGATTTCAGGATCTAACTTGCAGATAAACTATCCAT
>JAUZTB010000064.1:27401464-27411936 GCA_034780895.1 Rhynchobatus australiae
CACAGTTTCACATTCATGGAGGCTGTCAGGGTGTAAGGGAAACATTATCTATCATTCTGGGCAGACAACAGAAGTGTGGGAAATGGAAATGATCTGGCAGAGAGTCCTGTCAACTATGGTGAAGGGAAGACCATGGTTGAGGAGAAAGGGAAGATATTTTGGAATCACTGATGTGAAAGGTGGCATCATCGGAAATGTTACAACAAAGCTGAAGTAACTAGGATAATGGAATGGAAGCATTAAAGGAATCAGGATTGATGGAAAAGCTGTTGAGAATAGTTTGGGTCGGCAATTCAGAGTAAATAGAGCAAAGAGTGCAGGAGGTGGGTCTCATGAATGAATTGAGTTCAAAAAGTGTATGGCAGGAGGGAAATTAGAGGTGGATTTTAGTTCTGGTCTAGAGCTGTGCTTGGGGTGGAGATGAAGTTACTTTAAAGGAAATTCTGCTTGGTCTGCAAAGAGAAAAATCTTTGACCTGAAACATTAACTCTGTTTCTTTTCCCACAGATGTGGCCTGATCAGCTCAGTATTTACAGCATTTTCTATTTTTATTTTAGGTTTCCAGCAGCTGCAGCTTTTTTTTTGATTTTCTAGAGAAGGGAGGATTGAGGTATCTGCGTGGATAATACTAATCTCCATGACTAAGGAGTTCCTCACACTGATTGTTGACAGTGAGGGTAAAAAGCACAGGGGAGAGAGGCTTAAGAGGAAGGCTGGTATTAGATTAACTTTAATATTGGGTCGGTATTGGGTTAACTTTGCATTCCAGAAAGAACCTGGAGGAATGAATAGCTTTGGCAGCAGAAAGCAGAGCACAGTGGTGCTTTATGTGATTCAGTCAGATTCAGTGATGACTGGTTAAACAAGTTATGTGTCTTGTGATTCAAATCTGCATCCTCAGAGTTCAAGTGAAAGGAGATAGGTATTGCAAGGTGGAACAGATAGGAGAGAATAAGGATTTTATTGGTGATGGAGGCATCAAAGGAGAAGGTTAATGACTGGAGAATAAATGGATGAATGGAAGGCCAGACAGTTGGGAGCTGAAAGTACCATTGCACATTACTTGGATTGAGTTTTCTTTGGTGAGCAATAAAGAAAGCTATGGTCTGACAGTGAAGATTGGCTAACTTACCACTTTATCAGTCTGTGCAGATCAGCAAAACTGGGCGGTTAGTATTTTATTTCGTTATTGTTTAATATTCTTCCAATTTTGTTAAAAAAATTAATATGTTGACTTTTGGTCCATTGGCATAGGGTCAGATGATCAATCACTATTTTTCTGTACACCCCTGATGGTGTCTCTGGGTTGGTTCTACAGGATGCATGACAGCAACTCACCACGACTCCTTAGACAGCACCTTCCAAACTCATGAACTCTACCAGCTAGAAGGACAAGGGCAACACAAGCATGGTAACACCACCACCTGGAAATTGCCCTCCAAGTCACACACTATACTGACTTGGAAATATGTTGCCATTCCTTCACTGTCACTGGGTCAAAATCCTGGAACTCCCCCTCTCTAACAGCATTGTGGATATAACCGCACTTCAGGAATGCAGCAGTTCAAGAAGGCAGCTCACCACCACCTACTCAGGGGCAACCAGGGATGGGCAATTAAATGCTGGCTCAGCCTGTGAAGCCTGAATCTGTTGAAGGAATATAATAAAAAAGATGGAATAGCAGGTCTTATTCTTTTACTGGGATAATGGGTGTACGTCAGGATTTCTCAAATCAATTGCTTCCACCATTAAACCTGCTAAAAAGTAAAGAAAACCATTGATTATATCAATTAATGCATTCTTCATTTAACTCCTTGGGAGTTCTAATGATTACCACCATTTGGTATAATATTAATGAGGATAATGCATTAAGAGATGATGTCTATGATTGGTTAGATTGATAAAGGTTTTGATAGTGAATTACTAAATTGATATTAGGATAGATCAGCCCAGGAGGGGCATTAAAATGGCATGGAACTTGATTCTGCAGGGCTTCTCTCTCTTACACACTGTTGTGTCATATTCTGGTGGGCGGACACATCTTCAAGGTGGGACAGGATGGGAGGGATGATGGTAGTTGATGGAGTTACTTTGCTACCCTGTGAATTTTTCCCCTTACACTCTCAATAGATTTCAACAAAACTCATGCCATTTGGGAGGTAGCTTGGCATATCCAGAAGCCTCTAACAAAAAGGCCACAAAGCTTTTGGAGGAAAATATAGTCAGCTATGCCTTTGGTTCAAGATTGACTTTCATATGTTTCCGGGTGTTGTCAGCTGTCTGCAGACAAGCAGGTGAACTTCCCCTGGAACTCTCTGAGGCTAGGGCAGATGGGAGTAAAATACAGCTAATCATATCTTTATTAAACTAACAATCTTGTTTATTTAACCTTTTTTTTGTTCTGACAACTAATACATTATTAATAATAAACAAACTGGGAAAAAAAGGATGCTTGGATCCATCCGGATTCAAGGTACTGGCGATCCAAAATCACTGCTTCCTTAGAAGCTATTTTCCTTCTCTAACCACACCAGCTCCTACAGGATACAAAAAAATAGCATTGACACTTGTTGAATGCTGACCACGCAAAGTTTCCATTAGCTTCCTTCCACCTTGGCATGAACCAAAGTAACATTATCACCTATAAAGTACGTTCTCAAAGCAACAGATGAAAATAATAAATTTTTTTAACCAGGATAAAAATAAAAGCACGACTCCATCAATCATTTCTGTCAAGATATTCATTGTTAAGTCAGATTGATGGATCAATTGAAAAGGCAATACTTCTGTTGTTACATATCTTTAATAAAAGAAACATTTTGGGTCAATGCAATGTGTATTGAAAAGTTTTCTCCATAACTGTTTCATTTTTAATCTAAAAATGTGTTTCAGCTCGCTGTTGCTGGGTGCTGCTATGGTATTTGCATTCCTATTAAATACGAGTTTAAATGAACTGCAAAAAGGATGTTACATCAGAATTTAGATAATTCTTCATCCACTGGAGTGGAACACAACAGATGTAGATCCACTATGTAATTGCCTGTCTGCTTTCTCTGGATCTGATTAACTTGCATTGCTCTTTTGTCAAAATGCACGAATAAGCAGCGTCCCATAGTGCACAGCATGGGACTAATCACTTTTACAGCCAAGCAGTTTTCTGCACCCTTACTCCTTACTTCAGTGCTAACGCCACAGCTGATAACACAACTGGGTTTACCCCAGAATGTCTACTCTCTTTATTTTCCCCAAGGTCACCTCAGAGCTTTGCGGATGGCACTTTTGTCATTTATTTTCTGGTACCCGTGCTCATCAAGTTGAGTGATGACAGTGTCGCGAATGGAATATCCTGCTCCTAGTGACAGCATCCAGCTCTCCAAAGTCAGGTATGGCACACATCATATGCAATTAAGAGCATCACTTTGACATTCCCATTTCCCACACTCTCTATCCTTATGGCTTCTCTGGGGAAGTTTGTCGAATTAGTGCCAATTAGTGCCAAATTTAAGGACACCAGGAGCTGGATGGAGACTGCCTAAACTCATTTCACTTAAGACCCTCAACATCCATCAGACAAAGATCTTCATCCAGTCTGTCTGGACTCAATTTAAACCCAAGTCCCAGAGGTGTTTTAACAAACTGTGCCACTCAGTCTCGTTTTAATTAATTATTATTTTTAAACTCATTAATGTTCGTGCTAGTGAATAAACAGATTTACAGTCTGCATCCTGTGACAGCATTGGCACACCCTGGTGAGTGTGGTAGGAACTAATATCAGTATAGGCTGCCTCGATTTGCCGAGTCCCATCCATGGCATGTCACTCCAAGTCCCAGTGAAACAGCTGCATTTTCTTTACTGTCAATTGTAGAAATCTTCAGCTGTAGCTAAACTAGATTTAGAATTTAGATTGAAAACCACTTGGTCTACCTATATGCCAATTCTCTTGGAAACAGTTCAGTTATGGTTCCTCATAAGCACTTTCAATTTTGCTTTGTACTGACTTATGCATGACATTTTCTCATGTTGAAAACATATTGCACAGGAGACTAACTGTTACAGTGAGGACCAATACATGCCACAAAGCATAAAGCAATCCAAGGAGCTAATAGTGGAAATTCAACTCAGAGATGAGCAGCCTGGAGCTATGAAGTATTTACTCCAGTTACTGATGCCAGTTCACTGCCGACTTAAACTGTGCCTCTGCTATGGGCGACATTCTGAAGTGAGCTGGCAATGTGCACACCGCCGAGCTGTGCTCCAGAATTTTGGCGGCAAGAAATCTCACCTCTCAAATTGATGCTGTGAAAAGAGGCTGTGGGTTTGAAGTTAGTGTTCCAGTCCCAGTTTATTGGCGCCCTGCTGGCTTTTATCAATCAGCTATGGCAAGGACCCTCACAAACCTGTGTGTGTGTACGTGTTTGTGTGTCTGCGTTTGTGTGCATGCAGGCGCATGGGCCACATCTTCTCACTAGTGCCACCATGAGGAGAACACAAGCAGAAATTGAGACAGTATTTTACAATTTCCTTGAAGGAGGTCTGAACATCACCGGTGAAACATACTGATTGAGATGAGCCTGTAACCATATCTACTATGTAAAACTGTTTACCCCTGTTGTCAAGAAGTGTTTTCTCCAGGCCCATTTTTCCACAGCTATAAAGCACTTTTTGTTGTATTTCAAATTCCCTGTCACCATCCATCTCCTCAAAAAATTTGCATGGCCCGTTGCCACTCCTCCTTGTCCTTAAAAGTTGTGATTTCATCTTTAATTTCTTTTTTGCTCTTTAAAGCTGTTGTACTTTCCAGCTACTCCTAAATTCATGTCCTCCTTTACCAAAGCACCAGCTTATTTACTAGCTATGTGGCTCTGAGGTGAAGCTCTGTTCACATATCTGTGGCATTGCTAAGGCATTCTTTGTGTCCCTCATAACACCATCCTTCCCTTATTTAGTCAGCTGCTGAAAATCATCCTTTGCACTTTTGTTATCTCCACAATATTTCAACGCAATACCGACCATCTTTTACCCCAATATGAAGCCTTGTTACATATATTCCAGCTCACATCTTCCTGTTTACTCATCATATCTATGCTTGTTCGCCTTCAATGCTAAGTCGTTATGAATTGCCTCAATTTTAAAATCATCCTTGTTATCAATCCCTCTACTCTCTGTAATCTATTCCTTCAATGGCCCTTGGAGGCAACTACACACTTCTAATTCTGTTCTCTTGAAAATCTTCAGTTTTAATTGTTCTATGATTGGCAGTTGTCCGTTAGCAGAGGATTCCCTCCTGAATTCTACCTCTCTTTCATCTTTTAAGATGCTCCTTCAAACCTACCTCTTTGATGAAGATTTCAGTCATCAGCCTCTAAATCTTCCTGTGACTTGGGTCTCACTTTGTTTTATAACACTCCTATTAAGATCTTTGGGATGAGTTACTACACTAAAGGTGCCATATAAATCCAAGTCTTAAGTATATTTTCTCTGCAAAAATTGCAAATTCATTTATCCCTCAGAATGAACAGTTCTGGAGTATTACTAGAAAACAAGTGGACTTTACAGTTATTATTTTAAATTCCTTTCAAACCTCTGTAATTATTTTTTTCTCAATTTCTCTCTCTTAGTTGTTACTGATCTTTTCAGCTTGTAGTTTGTTTTGCAAGGTGAGAATTTTTCTAAGTTCCATTGTGTGTTTCAAAGAATAGCAGGTATTATCAGAATTATGCTTCTGCATTCATTTAGTGAACCATTTGTACACTTCCCAGGGACAAGTTTGCTGAGAAAACCCATTACACTAATTTCATTTCTCACTTTTCTGAGTTCTACGGGACAGCTAATAGAAATAATTATATCATTATTATCCTTCAAACTTTTTACCATTCCTTTTTTGCCTTTCCTGAGCTGCTGATTCTCAGTTAATTTAAATTACTCTTCCAACTGTTTGGTACCTTACCCAAGCAATGTTCTTCGCATGTAAGCTTTGACAGACTATTTAATCACTGGAGACATCATGGCCGAGCCTGTCTCTGAATTGATCAGATGTCCATCTGTGCAAATTTTCTGCCCAGGTCATTAGATAGTGATCTATAGTAGGAATTATAGATTATTTTCCTTCTTCTTGGGCACTGGGGACAATAGCGAGCACCTGACTGCTGCCCTGCTGAGATTAGCTAACACAGGGACCAAATTTTGGACTCTCTTTTGTTTAACCAGTGATTCATGCAGGTTTAAGAGTGACTTCAGTGTTATCTTCTTCCATTCAATGGCCCGTTTGTGTGTCTACCCAGCTGAAAAATTACTCTTTATGTGGATTAGTGAAGGTGAATGATGAGAGCAATGTGAAAGTATGAGGGTAGAAAAATAATGAATGGGAAATTAGATGAAGAGTGTTGGTTTCTGAAGCTCTCTTTGCCTTTAGAATTGCGTTAAGACCTCTCCCTGTTCCTTCTACAAATGATGCCAGCGCTCTATCAGTTCTCATGGTGTTGTTAAATTATGGTACACTGACCCTGCTGGTGAGATTGCAGTGGGCTTCAGGCATCTGTGACCCTCTACCTTAGGATGTGTGCACACCTTAAGGAAAGGATTGGAGAATGTGCTTGCTGGTTGTTTTCGAATGATTTTATCTTCTAGAATGTTCTTCACCTTTGCTTGAGTTATATACTTTATTGCTGATAGTGATGAACAGGTGTTTTAATGCCCTGACAAATCAATGTGTAATATAATAAACCATTGTTCATTTCAGAAAAAATGGATTTCTAAATTTGATTATTTCAGAACAAATAATAATAATGGGGTGTTTCTGAATTAGTGAGGCAGGGAATGAGAAAAGGTTGTTGCTCCTGAATAATGTGTGTGGACATCAAATGAGGGCAGGATTGTGTTGGGTTGGACTTCTCTCCCTATGATTGACAAGCCTTGTTGTTTAGCCTCACTGACTACTTGAAGAAGATACCTGAACTTGCTCTTTTTGGAATTCTACAATGGCACACTGGCTTCTTCAGGAGAAGAGGAGGAAGAGTGTATCTTTACTCTTTTTAATTCCCTACAATGGGTGGTGTTGTACATGTCATTCTGGTCCACGTGGTTCACAGTTACAGAAGAGCAGTTAGCAGTCCAGCTTTAGCCAGAGGATGGTGTGTGAGGTGGGCAAAATGTGGAAGTGAAAGAGGAATAAGAAATAACATAAATGAAATGCAAAAGTAAATCATACTAAACATGCTATTTTATTGCAAAACTAAGGAATTACGAAACAATAGCAAAGCTGCACAACAGTTAGATCATTAATTGCTTTTAAGTTAACGATGATATTTACAAATATTTAATGCTGATTTTAAAAGAAAAAGAAGCCGTCGAGTCTAATAATTATTATCAAGCAAAGTTGACAAAGAATGATTGCAGTATCATTGAATAATACTCTTTAGGATTAATGTTGTTATGGCAACAAAAATAATGCCTAAATCTAGCCCTGAAGGGGCATTATTAACCAACAAAGCATACATTCCAATTGATTATGGTTATTGCGTAATACTTCCGTTGAATTTTTTTTAGCGAGTGCCTGTTTCCTGATGGAACCTCTGTTTTCCAATAACTTGTACTTCTCAGGCAATCACATTTCAGTAAATTGACCGTGGCAATGTGTGATTTCCCCCTTTGTGTTACTTCAGGTCTATCTGACCCCTTTGATTAAATGTCAAAGCCTGTCTGTGCCTGAGAAGAAGCAAACTCCACAGAAAGCAGCTAACAAAAAGGTTCCTCCTTGACTCCATAAAAAAAAGCCGAAATAAATTCCACTGGCATCTTGTAAATTTTTATTTTGTACAATGATTGCAGGTCCCATCTGCAACCCAGCTGTTATAGAAGGGAATGCTGGCCTCTTGCATTACAAACAGCATTCTACAGTAATTGCTGGTAGTGGAAGGGATTAAATGTAGTCGATGAAAATGTGTACTAGTGATGAATATGCATTACAGAGAGTATGAAACGGCACTAGAAGATTAAAAACAAGGGGTTTTGTTTACAAGGATGAAGGAAGCAGAATGTCGGCTGGCCCAGAGCCTAAAGTGGGGAAGGAAAAACCTTTGGGCAAGGCATTAGGGAAAAAAAAACAGATGGTTTGTGAACCTTTTATTAAGCAGAAAATCATTAATCAAACCCAGGCTGAAAACAGCAGGGATTTTTTTGTGGCACCACATATTTTATTTATTTTTTTCAAAGCTACTGTAAGAACTAATATTTCAGATGATTTAAACTAAAATTCTGTTAATAGTACACCATATTTTAGATCCAACCAATTAGTTTTTAATTTTTTAAAAAATCTGCAAAGCATGAATAATATTGAAAATCACTGAAGGTAACCGAATTGTGTAATATTTAAAATGCACACATTTCTAATCCACATGTTTAACACATTCCATAGCCTGGACTTTTTCAAAGGAATCACGCTTCATCTCCCCAGACCAGCATCCATTTGCAGTTGAACCCTAATAAGCATACATCTAGTTTGCCAAAAAAATTTGAAGGCAATTGATGGCTGACTGGGGAATTCTATGCAATGGTGGTGAATTGGAATGTTACATTACAGCTTTCGACTTGAACTTGAATTACACTAACATCAGGTACATGTTCATTTGGATTTGACAGAAGTAAAAAAAATGCTTCCTCTGTATGTGTGTTTGTTCATGTGTGTATGTGCGTGCCTGCATGTGTGCACATGCACCTAAGTGTCCATATGTGTCCTCATGTTTGTGGGTATCTCTGTGAATGTGTGTGTAAGCATGTGCATACACGTGTTTGCATGCCCCAGAACGTGTGTGTGTGTGTGTGTGTGTGTGTGTGTGTGTGCGTGTGCGTGTGCGTGTGTGTGTGTGTGTGTGTGTGTGTGTGTGTGTGTATACGTGCGCGCGTGCACATGTGTGCATCTGTATTTTCTCCAATGAAAGATGCAGATTCTTTTAACTGCATAAATAAAAAGCCACTTTTAGTTAACTATGAGAATGCTGTTGGAAATGTCTGGGCACAGGAGTTCCAAAGTGTAGTGGACTGCACAGCACCAAATTTTATATTTTTATGGCACTAATATTTAATTTGCAGATATGTCTCAAATGTATCAGGAACATCATTTTTGTATTCCCTACCCACTCTTTCTACTGGTGCCTGTCTCATCATATTTTGCAGCATTTAGCTGGCTTATTTCCACTGGCCTCCTCAATGCTTCCTTAGCTCGTGGAGTCATAGAGTTGTACAGCACAGAAATTGGCCTCTTTGCCCACCAGGTCTGTGCCAACCTTTTGGCCCATCTGCGTTTATCAAATTTGCCGGCATTAGATCTGTATCCTTCAATGGTCTGCCTATTCAAGTTCCTGTCTATATGTCTCCTATATATAGTGATTGTATCTGACTCCACCACATCCCCTGGCAGTGAGTTCCAGATAACAACGACTCAGTGTAAAATAATTTTCCCCTCAAATCCCCTTTAAAACTCCTTTGTTTCACCTTAAATCTATGCCCTCTTGTTTCTGATACCTCTACCATGGAAAAAAAAGATCCTGACTACCCTCTCCATGCCCCTTATAATTTTATATAACTCATCAGGTCACCCCCCAGCCTTCTTCACTCCAGGGAAAACAAGCCCAGTCTATCCAATCTCTTAACCATGCAGGCAACGTCCTAGGGATTCTCCTCCACACTCTCTGCAGCGCAATTATGTCCTTCCTGTAACGTGGGGACCAGAACTGCACACAATTCTCCAAGGATGGTCCAACGAGTGTTTTGTAAATTTGCAACATAATGTCCCAACTTTTACATTCTATGTCCTGACTACGAAGCTGAGAATGCCATATGCCTTCTACACCACCCTTTCTACCTGAGTGCCTCTTTCAGGGAACTATGGACTTGAACCTCAAGGTCCCTCAGTTCATCAACATTCCTCAGCACCCTACCTTTTACTGTATATGTCCTACCACTAGCTGACTTCTCAAAATGCATCAACTTGTACTTGTTGGGATTAAATTCCATCTGCCAATGCTCTGCTAAACTTTCCATTTGATCTATATCCTGCTATAGCCATAGACAGCCTTCTACATTATCCACAGCATTGTCAATTTTTGTGTAATCTGAAAACTTACTGATCATTCTTCCTACAAACACATCCAAGTTGTTAATATATATCACAACAAGGGTCGCAGCATTGATCACGGTGGTACACTACTGCTCACAGACTTCCAGTCAGAAAAGCATCCTTCCATCACTGTCATCTGCCTCCTATCACCAAGCCAGTTTTGGATCCATCTCACCATGTGCCTTTCCCTTCTGTATCAGCCTCCCATGCAGGACCTTGTCAAGTGCCTTACTGAAATCCACCTTGACTGAGTCTACCACCCTGCCTTCATCAGTTTTAGTTATCTCCTCAAAATCTCAATCAAGTTAGTGAGACAGAATTTCCCCACATGAAGCCATGCTGACTAACCCTGACCAG
>JAUZTB010000064.1:27457838-27476942 GCA_034780895.1 Rhynchobatus australiae
ATATCCTAAGAGGAACAGTGAAACTTGAACTGCTCTAGCATTGACAACTCTAAGCAGCCAGAAGACACAGCACACCCAAAGTTTGACCAATACTCTAGCAGCTAGTACCAGAGAAACCCAGGTACTTATGCTCAGCCCCTGATGGGGCTCAGGTGTGTGTCATTATGCAATTAGTCACGCAGGGAATCCATGTGCTGCACAACAAGGTATCATCAATGCAGCCGAATCGAGGCCAGTACTCGGAACCATGACACAGAGTGCATTGCAAAGGACAGAAAGTTAAATTTCTGCTTAATCAGTGAATAAATACCAATTGAGAAATTGAACTAAAATCAATTGTTCACATCTCTGTATTTGTTGCATTCATAAAATGTAGTAGCATAGGACAACTGTAATTTGTTACACAGTTCCTGAGCTGGAAGTAAAAACCAAGGGTGCCATGAAGGCTACCAGATGATTATAACTAGAAAACTAGGAACATGAATGCCAATATAAAGACAGTTTCCACATCAAAAGTGATGGTCTCAATGCCTGAAACTTGCCCTTGCCAACTCTAAAGACCCCCCAAGTAAAGATGGATCCAAGAGACCAGCAAAGGGCTGTCTGCACCTTGGGATGTTACACCAAATAAAAAAGATTAAAAGAAAAAAAATGGCAAAAAAATGTGTGTGTGTGTGTGTGTATACACCTACAAATAACCTGGATTTTTCACAGTTCTAAAAGACATGCAAGAACAGAGAGAACTGGGGAATATACATACATAATTCAAATTGGCAATTTAGATTAAGAAAGAAGTTGAAAAAATAAATAGGGTCCCAGGCTATCAAAATAAATCCAAGAGTACAAGAGCAAAGAACCACCATAAAACACTGGTTCAGCCACATCTGGAGTATTTTGTCACATTTTAGGCACTACACTTCAGGAGAGAGAAAAAAAATCAAAAGGGGAAAACCTAATGGCTTCATTTGGGTCATCGTGTAATGCAAAACAATTACCATCCTGAGATTTAACCAGGATATGATTTTCTGTCCTAGATTTCTCCTGGCTTTTCTTGAGGATGATACTGTGACATCCATTCCACCTAACCTTTGGTCTTTTGCTCAAAGATTTATTAAAAAGATTCCAGGATGAGGGACGTTAGTTATGTGGACGGACCAGAGTAGCTGGGGTTGTTCATATTGGAAGAGAAGAATTTGTGAGGAGATCTGATAGAGGTATTTAAAAACATGATTGGTATAAAAGCTTAGATCAAGGGAAAATGTTTCTGTTGGTGGGAGGGTCAAGAACTAGGGAAAACAGAATGAAAATGATTGGCAAAAGAACCAAAGGAACATGTGGAAACATTTTCTTATACAGTGAGTGGTTAGGATCTGGAATGTGCTGTTAGGGGAGGAGTGGAAGCGGTTTCAGTTGTGGCATTGACAAGGAACCTGAATAAGTATCTGAAAGGAAAGAATTTGCAGTCTTATAGTGAGAGGAAGGGGGAATGGGACTGACTGGATTCTCTTACATCAAACTGGTACAGACTTAATGGACCAAATGGACATCTTCTGTGCTGTAACCATTTCAGTGATTCTGAGTTGACAAAAGGTATCTAGATAGAAATCTCTTATTATACTTTACTCCTGTTTTACTTCTGCTTCTAGTGAATGGAGATCAACAGTAGCAAGGAGCAAAGTAACAGAAAAAGCTCAGAGTTCTCACTTCCCTTTAAGTGGAGTTGGTTAATAAGGTCACCCTTTGTGGGTTCTGTTTTATAAACCTGAAATTTGTATCATTTTAACCAAAAGAACTAGAAATGAAACAGTGCAGACCACAGATCGCCTCTCACTTTCTTATAAAATAAAGCAATACTATAAAGAATAGGGCTTCCGAGAAAAAGAGCAAAGGAAGTGATACTGATGCACATAAGTCTTGGTGCTGACCGCATATGTCAGCTTTAGCCATGGAAATTATGAAATATAGGTAGATTAAAAAAAGTTAAAAGGGGATAAAGCAATGGTTTTGTTTGGGTCACTGTGTCGTGCAAAGGAATTGTCATTTTGAGATGTAGCCGGGATATAATTTTCCTTTCTAGACTTTGCGCAGTTGCTCTTGAGGATGAGAGTGTGCAGTTCTATCACTTATGCCTAACTTGATTTCTCACTCAAATGACTACATTTCATGCATGGACTTAAACTGTGAATCAGGACACATGACCTAGCCCCTCCTGCACCCACTTCATGGCTACAGCAGGTAGTGATAGGAATAAGTACCTTCTTTGATTAACCCTTCTCCCTATGGCTTTGATCCATGTGTTGAGTTATGTGGGTTGACCTGTGACAATTACAGACGTACTATAATTAGTCTTAATGCACGTCATGGACTAAGTGGGGGACAACTCTGTAAATGTTGCTGGAGAGTGTGTTATCATGAGAGGAGTCTTGGGTTTGGCTATATGTAATATTGAGTGAGAGGAGTCTTACATAGATGTACTATGGAGCTCTACCACTGTGGTGCTGTGTCATCATGGCAACCCACTGGCTGTCTGCTGACTCCTGAGCTGATCTAATTTTAGGGACTTCCCTGCTTTTAGCTTTAGTTTGTTTCTGGTTAACAGTCAGCTCGGTGATGCATATATTTTGGAAGCCAGTCTCACCAACTCGTGTTTTAGTGAAGAAAGAAACCTTGCTTTAATGGAATTAAGTGCCAACTGTCAATGTCTTGAGTCACACCTGAGGAATGGAATGGTGACAAGATGCTTGGTTTCTCAGCCAATGGACTTACTCACTTGCAATTCCCTTCCTCTCCTCTCTCAAATTAATTTCAATAGACAGGAAAATCAATGGCTGGTGACAAGACAGTGGGAAACTGTCCTCTTGCATCCCTTCGCACATTTTGGAAACATGGGCATTCTACGGTAGGAACCTCAAAACGCTGGAGAAGTACCTCCAGCTGTCTCCACAAAAAGCTCCAAATCAATTGGCAGAATGGACAAATCAATGTCAGTATCCTCTCTCAGGCCAACATTCCCAGTATCAAGAATCTGCTCATGCTCAATCAGACCTGGTGGGTATACAACATTGTCCCCATGCCTGAAACCTTCTGAAATGAGCATTATATGCTCAGCACCATCATAGCAAGAGGAAACGCTTCAAGGATATTCTCAAAGTCCCCTTGAAAACATGTAACTTTCTTACCGACTCATGTAAATCCCTCATCTATCATTGGTCAAAATGGAGAAGGAGCACACAGTATCTGTACTTACAGACCCAGTTTCCCTGTCAAGTTCCACCAGGTCAACTTATGGCAAGGTCTACAAACCATGCATAGGACTTTGCAGCCACCCCAGAACCTTCAGAACCAGAGTGAAGGCAAATGATCCTTTACAGCATTGCTAAGTAGATGCTAAATGCTGAGCTCTGTGCTGCACCTGACAATTCAGTCAAGGTTGCCAACTTGCCAAACAGTTGAATGCCTGAATGCCATTTGTTATAATTATGTTGGTTTTGAATGTCACTCTCAGTTGAGTCCATTACAAGTTGCTGGAAGTACTACCTCAATAACCCGATAGTTGATTGCTTCTGGCGTAGTTGAGTAATGAAGAAACCATAGGGGTATAATTATCTCATGATCTTAAAACAAGCTTGTGCTATGAATAACCCATAAGCTTCAGCACTCGCCATTCATGCATGATGCACTGACTGAGGTTTAATGCTGTGTAGTCGATACTGTTGGCAGGGGAAGAGGAGAAAAAAAAACACCAAAGAGGAAATCATTAGTAATCCTGCAATAAGTGATTGAACTGACCCATGATTAACATCTTAAATAAATGTTTCTCTTTTGCTGTCTAAATACTTTATTGCAGCACTGATGCACAATTATTCTGAAATGTAGGACATTGCTCGGTGCCTCGCAGCAGATGTAAGCAAATATACACAATGCTCCTATTCAAACGAAGGTGCATCAGAAATGTCAGAAAAGAGTACTGGGTTGCATTACTATAGGCAGGGTATGAGGCAAGGGATGCTAGATTACTGCTGGATGAGCAGCTGATCACATTACCTTTGGAATGCTGTCTGCCATTCTGATCAGCTACTCAAGGAAAGAATAGCATTGTCCTTGAGAGGTAAACGAAAAGGAATAGCAGTCAAATAGGCTAACAAAGCTAAATTTACATTTTGTGGATCTGAGTATCCCAATTTTCACTGAAGTGAAAGGAAATTGCAAAATTCATCCACACAAACTGTTAGAAATGGTAAATAATTCATACATCAGAGAAGTTTAAAGATGGGAAGACTGGGAAAAGGAAGGGAAATCCAATTATATTTTGTCCCTAATGTTGTTGGAAAATGAATTAAGCTACTGGCAAAGATCAGTGACGGGACTTTCTTTCCTCTCCATCTATATATAATTAAAATTCTTAAATGTGATGTACCTCTCCTATTGTCACATTTCACTTCTATAGCACAAAACTGCAACTTGTTTGTTGTGCTACGAGATTTGGAACTCTCAATGTAAACATGGGAAAACCTCTGGAGGAAAATACTGATAGTTCATGGCTATATTTTCTTTATATACTAACAGAATAATTGAATGTATTTTTCCAAATAAAACTTATTTCCCATTTACTTCTCAACAATTGATATTTCCAGGAGCTGAATTTTCATGTGAGATGCTTTATTTAGGATGGAAAGTGAAAAGGATGAAGCAGTGAACTTTCATAAGGCCTTTGATAAGGTGCCACACGCAAGATTGTAAAATGAAATTAGAGGGCACGGTATTCCACTTAACTGGAATGGATTAAAGATTCTTTAATAGGGATAAAAAAGAGAGTAGGAAGGAAGGATAATTTTCTGGCTGAGAAGCTGTGACAAGTATGGTGATCCACTATTTATATTTGTTGATCAGGTGTAATACATCCAACTTTGCCAATGTTCCTTAAAACTTACAACTAAACAGAAGGAAACCTTTGGCCCATGGGTTCCATGCCAGCTCCCAAGGAGCAAAACCTTTAGTTCCATACCCCCTTCCCTAATTTCCTTGGACCACTTCAACTCATTTTCTCTCTTTCACAGTGCAAAACCACTGAGAAAGATTCAGGTTGTAGCACAGCCACCACAAATAGCCTCCATTGACTTTGACTCAATTAATCAGGAGGGACTCTCGAACTTGACTGTAAGCAAGCCATGATACAAACCAAAGGGCCTACAACAGAGCCAAACTCAGTGAAGACCAACGCCAAATAAAACTGTGTCATTTCCCCCAAAACTCTTCTCAATTTTTCTTGCAGCACTGCTGCACCTTATTTCCAACACACTTACTGTGGGAATGGAACCAATCTTCAGAGCTAATGGGAAACTGTTGGACAGTGACTACACTCCAGAACCTAGGTCACCTGAACATCAACAATTCAGCTGTCATTCTGTAAACAGAACTTGCATTTGCTTGCGCTTCAAGACTGAGTTCCAAATCATTATCGACTTGTAAACAGGATGGGCCTTATGTTCAACAGCTGCAAAACAAAGGTCCTCCACCAACCTACTTTTCAACAATAAAGGTTCATGGTGAAAGCATGGAAAACATGCACCTCTTCCATATCTTAGCCACCTCTTAGCAAAGGCACACATCAATAATGAAATTCACCACTGCCTTCGATGTGCCAGTGTGGATTTAAGTCATTTGAGCAAAAGAGTATTTGTATGTCAAGAACTGGTACAAAAGTCATGGTATACCAGACAATAGTGATCCCCATCATCTTATATGTTTCTGAGGCTTGAATTAATACAGCAAGCACCTAAAGAGAGTGGAGAGTAGCCACCCACCCTGCCTCTGCAAGATCCTCCAAATGCATTGGAAGGATAATCAAACCAATGCCAGACAAGCACCCTAGTTACAGTGAGTCAGCTACATAGTGCAGACCATGTCATTCTCATGCGCAACACCATCCCCAGACTCTCTATTCCTGAGCCCTGTCGTGGAAAGGCTTTACTCGGCAGGCAGAGGAAAAGATTCAAGGATGTACCCAAAGCCTCCTTGAAGAAATGAAACAGGCCCACTGACTTCTGGGAATTCCTGGTCAATGACTACTCAAAGTGGAGAAGGAGCATTCAGGATAGTGTTGAGAGCCTTGGGGCCATGCATTAGGGGCACAGGGTAAGTGGTGCAAGGAGCGTATGACCTGGCAAACTACCTACCCTGTCAGGCACTTCCTGCTTCACCTGTGGAGGAGTCCGTAGATCCTATATTTTCCATCTCAGAACCCTCAAAACCAGAGTGGAAGCAAGTCATCCTTGTCCTGAGGGACTGCCTAAGAAAGCATAATTGGAGCAGGAGATTATTTGGGTTTCTTTTTAAGTCATTTTTTTCTCTGCTTTGGTTGCACATTCAGTTAAAAATTATCTTTTGAGCCATTTTTGATATTCATAGATTTACTTAACATAAAGGCTTGGAAACAACACAATACTTGAGTGTTTTATAAGTAATTTACAAATGGAAGTTTATGTTAATTCACTATATAAATCAGCAAACATGTTAATAATGAATGAAATGGTAAATTTTCCATTGAACCTGCATATCAGGAAGTTCTACATCCTGTGCTTATTATTTTGGGTCCATTCAGTTTAAGAAGCAGAACAGTTACCCAAATATTGTAAAACCAAGGTATGAAGTCAGACAGGGACCATTGAAATACTTAACCAGGTCAGATAGCGTCTGTGTAATGAGGAAAAGAGTTGGTGGCTCAGGTCAATAGCTGGTTAAAAGACCAAAGGTCATTCACCTGAAATGATAAGCCTGTTATCAGATGCTGGAGGAGATGCTGTTCAACTCAACTGATCGAGCAGCATCTGTGGAGGGGAAAGGAACTGTCACGGTTATAGGTCTATTGGTATCTATCCATTGGCTTGTTGCTCTTTCCTAAATGAATTACCTCACAGTTCTTCAAACCGAATTTCATTTGTTATTTTTATGCCTAACTGACCAGTCTATTAATATCTTCCTGTAGCCAAAATTTTTGGTCCTTACTGTCAACTACATGTTCAATTTTTCTGTCATTAGCAAACATTTTTTATCATTCCGTCTACACTACAGTCTAAATTATTACTATTTAATAATAATAAAACAAAACAAGGAGCCGAGTACTAAACCCTGTGAATCCCCATTGGAAACAGCCTTCCAGACAACAAAACACCCGTCAACCATTATCCTGTGTTTCCTGCCACTAAGCCTGTTTTGGATCCAATCTGCCACTATCCCTTAGAATATGTGGCTTTTACTTTTTTGGCCAGCCTGTTATGTGGGACCTTGTCAAAAGTAAAAGACTGAGTATCCCAGCTTCTTTGTAACACCAATGGAGCAGCATTTCACCAGGAAGTACAAGAAGATATAAACAATCTCCAATGCAAAATGCTACTTGGAAACCTGGGTTCAGGGACCCTCTACTTAATCCACCTTAAAGTTTGAAGCAGCAAGCATAAGAGGTGATGCCACATACATTTGGACTTCCTGTGAACCCATCGGGCATACAGCAGGCTTTGTGGTTCAGCTGCCCATTATAGAAACCGCAAAATTTTCTTTACCATTTGGATCAATGGAAAGGAATCTCAGGTGGTTTCAATAACTGGCAGCCAATCCTCAGAGTTCATTTATCCCTGGTCGGCAAGTTAAAAATCTACCCCCTACTGTTGCCCAGTTTAGAATCCCAGCTGGTCATCAGATATATTTAATCATAAGTGTTTGGTAATAGTTTTGAGGTGAATATTTTTCAAAAGCTCTTTCAAAGGAAAATCTTTTCCTCTAACAAGCTTCATGAACTTACAGCTGGGTACTTAGCTCTCAAATTGCTCAAGGTACTATGCCAACCACATCTTTAATCTTATTTAGATTTCATTTGTAGGAGATTGCGCTTCTGACAGATTGTCACAAAACTCTATGCCTTCATTACATTCTGACTGTAGCTTTGCCTTTTGGCAGACACAGAGCCGTAATTTCCTAACAACTTGGCTGCTGCAAATGTCTTTTGTTTGCATCCTGCCAGGTACTTTTAACCTTTAGATGTTAGCAGCTCTGAGGATTTCCAGATTTTCAGAGCAGACACATAATTCTAAAGCAAATCTTTATATTACATAAATAGTTGGATGTCGGAAGTTGTTTTATTTCTATACCAAAAATTTATATTATCAAAATAAAGCACTTAAAAATATCTGTGTAAATATAGTCCATTTCACATTCACAGATCGTGACTATTTGAATGGAGAGGAAGGGTCCGAGCAGTTCTGCAACATCAGCCAGATGAAGGGTCTCAACCTGAAAAATTGACCGTCCATTTCCCTCCATAGATGCTGCCTGACCTGCTGAATTTCTCCAGCGTTTTTTGTGTTTCTGCAATATATCAGCTTGTTTTCTATGCCTCAATTAATAAAGGAAAGCATCCAATATAGTTTCTTAACCATTTTATCATGCTGCCCAGTTATCTTTAAGGACTAGTGGACATATGTTATACGGCTCCTCAGTTCCTCCCCATTTCTCAGTCATTCATTCTGTTTGTACACAGGTTATAGGGTGGGTTGGACTGCTACACATTCATAGTGAGGGAACAGAGAGAAGGGAGAGATGGATTGGAAACAGTGGGGAAGAAGGTAAAATTTGAGGATTTGAGGATAAAGGGAAAGACTATGGTTTGGAGTGGTGAAGAAGCTCTAGAATGGAGGTTAGAAGCAAAATTGAAGTAGGTTGGATTGAGTTAGAAGGGTTTAAAGGGTTCCTTGAAGAGATTTAGTAGAGCTGGGTGGAATTCAGAAAGCTTGAGGTAGGATGATTGTACAAGCCAGTAGTGGAAAATCATTGGAAGTGCTAAGGGTGGGGGGTGTGGTCTCTGCTTGCTGACGTAAGGGATGGGGCAGGGAGGATGGAGGAGAAACTGTGCAAATGAAGCAGGTAAACCTGAACCAGAAATGGTGCAACAATTCACACCTCACTTTAGTCATCAAGTTTCCCGAGACCAGGAACATTCAGCCAGCCAGGGTGAAGTTTAAAATGTGATTATACAGGTGGCATGCAGCACCATTTCCAAAGTAAAACACCCAACGCATCTCTTGGGACTGAGTTTTTTACTCACTTTTCAGGCCCACTTTCATTAAAACTAAATAACTCATTTGAATCAGAATGGAGTCAGGTTTCAAATATCTGGCATTTTAGCATCCCTCCCAAACCAATCTGTGGTTTCTGGGTTATAAAAGCAGAAAATGCTGGAAACATTCAGCAGGTCAGACAGCATCTGAGGAAAGGGAAACAGAACTAATATTGCAAGTCAGTGATCCTTTGTCAGGGAACTTCCAGCATTTTCTGATTTTGTTCCAAATTCCCAGCACCTGCAGTTCCTTTGATTTTCATTCACTGCGGCTTATGATGCTAAAGTTGTTCTCGTGGTGTTAGAAATCTCAGTAATAAAGATAGATCAGAGAAACTTGCAGTTTTCAGCAAGAAATGAAGACTGAAAATATCAGCGAAGAGGGGAATTGGATTCTTAGTTTAAATATAGTCGTGAGAAGGAAACAAAGAAGGATGCAAAGTTGTTGAAGGCAAATTTGGAATTGGTCTTAAAAGTTCCTCTTTGTACAACAAATAATCCATGGAAGTGACTTCCAGATGTAAGAGTGGAAGCAAAAAGCCTCGAACCATTTTCAGTGATAACCTGGATGGTCTTCCTCATCTACCTTATGAATGTCGTGTAACCTCATGCTGCAAGATGGGACCGGGCCAAGGGCCAGAACTATTTCCTTTATGCAGAGACATCGTTTTAGCCCTCATGGGGATCAGCCAGAGAGGGAATTGTAATTGTAATAGGTTTATTATTGTCACTTGTACAGTGAAACACTTGTCTTGCATACCCTTGATACAGATCAATTCATTACACAGTACATTGAGGTTGTACAAGGCCAAGAGGTCACAGCACAAGTGAGGTGAATCAAGTCTGGATGAGCAGCAGCAAATAAGGAAGCTATATACTAGACAGTTCTCTGTATACTAGACAGTCCCAGGCTCATCAGAACATTATTTGGTATGTCAGAGACTATGCAGAAAGGCAACTCTTCCATCTATGCAGCCAGGGCAGAAGATTTGGGAAGTTAACTGTCCACAATATAGTGAGATACTGAGCAGTATCTCCACTGCCATCTACAGGGAGCCTCTGAGGACAAGAGTTCTAAAGCACAGACAATTTGCCTTATGAATCCTGAGACAGGCTCCAGTTAACCACTGTTCCAATTTACAGCAGGGGTACTTATTTCTGGATCAGATGTGCTGGAAAAAATAGCTTCATTATTTAAATTTCATAATCCTAAATATACCCAAGGTTCTGTTGCTCATAGGTTGTACATTATCCTCAAGTGGCTTCTTGTGGTCAGGGCATACATTAGGAAGTGTTGACAAATATATCCATCTGGGGTCATGAATGCCAGCCATCCAAACTGCAAACTGACCACCCCCTTTCCAATCTGCCTGTGGTCCAGTTATCATCTCCATCAGAAGGACACGTTTCAAGCCACATTTGTTGCTGAGAAAATAGGTAGGGTCAGCAATAGTGATGTTCCAAAAGCAATCTGGAAGCGTTAAAATATGGCAACAAATAACAGAAGGAAATTCTCCAAAACTGTTGTGGATACTGCATTAAGATGAATTTTTAAATAATTTATAAGTAATATTATCCCTTCAAAGCACTAAAACAACAGGAAAAGTGGTCCAATCATGGCCATCAAGATCAAAGGAAAAAGCCAGTAATATTGCCAAAAAAGCAGTAAGCTTGATAATTGTGAACATTTCATAATTTACAGAATAAGGAACATAACATGATAAGGAAAGGGCAAAATCAATATGATAGTAGTGTTGAGGGAAACAGAGAGATAGTTTCTATAGTTATGTGATAAGGAAAAAATAGCTTGAAGTTAATATGGGTCCTTTACAAATTAATACAGGAGAACATTGGAGATGAGGAGATGACAGACAAATTAAACAAATAGTTTTTACACAAGAAGATATGGTAAACTTCCTGTACACAGTGGGGAACTATATATTTGGAATGATTGAGGAGCTCAAAGAAATTAGCATTAGTGAAAAAATAGTACTGGGGAAATTAATGGGACTTTAGGGAATAATGTCTTAGGGTTTTGAAGGAGAAAGCTATGGAGATAATGAACTTAGAGGATGTCTTCTTCTAAGTTTCATAGATTGTAGAACTCTTTCCATATATTTGAAGGTAGCAACCATTTAACAAAGAAGAGAGTGAAAACAGAATTATAGACCAGTTAGACTGATGTCAGTAGTAGGAGAAATGCTGAAATTTATTATTAAAGAATTAGTATAAGAGCACTTGGAAAATAATAATTGGATTGGGCATAATCAACATGATTTGTACAAAGAAAATCATTTGAGACAAATCTGTTAGGGATTTTGAGTTTGTAACTTACCAAGTAGTTAAGGGGGATCCATAGGATATGGTGTATTTTAACTTGTCGATGGCTTTCCATGAGGTGCCATACAACTGGTTATCAAACAAAATTAGAACAAATGAGATTGGAATTAGTTCACTGATGTTGATTAAGGATTGGTTAACATATTGAAAATAGAAAGTAGGAATAAATAGGTTATTTTTGAGTGCAGAAGCTTTGACTAATGGAGTGCCACAGAGATAGTTGCTGGGTGTCAGCTATTCACAATCTATATCACTATTTTGCATTAGGTGATCGAGTGTATCCAAGTTTGTTGATGATATAAAACTTGATTGCAGTGCGGGCTGTGAAAAGGAAGCAGATGGGCTTCAGGGAGATGCAGACAGATTAAGTGAATGGACAAGGACATGGTAGATGGAATGTAGTGTGTAAAAAATTGTGGGAGTATCTTCACCTGTAGATGTGCTGTGGTTCAAGAAAGTGGTTCACCCCCACCTTCTCAAGGGTAATTAGGAATGCAAAAAGTGAATAAATGAGAAAAATGGTGGGGAGAATATAACTAAAGATAAAATTCCATTCTGAATGTGGCCTGATACTGTATAATTAAAGCAAAGTGTTCGTACTCTTGCACTTATATCCTCTTGCAATAAAGACCAAGATGTTTGCTTCCTAATAGCTTTGCAGGGTAGAAGGTAGATGAGGGCTTTTGTCTCCCCTGGCTAGGGGTTCTGGAACTAGAGTCCCTATCTCAAAATAAGGGGCAATTTGGGACAAGACATGCCTGTACCCAGAGGGTTGCATATTTTTGGAATTCTCTTCACAAGAGGGTGGTGGAGGTTCAATCTCTTGGTGTATTCTGGACAAAGATTTATATAGCTTTTAAGCTATGATGAGAACTAAGGGATAGATAGGAATTTGGATTGATCAGGGTAGTAGGACAATAGAAATATTAGTATGAGACAAACAGAGAGCAGTAGTATATACAAGCTATCTCTAGTTATTAGTGGATGGGAGATTTTTATTTATAGTTACACTTTTAGCAATAACAATTCTATGAAGTTAGACCACAGACTTGCTGATTAAGCATAAGGAAAGAGGAGCACAGATTCCACAGTATAACCCTGAGTGAGAACAGCACATCCATGGAATGTGCTCTGTTGGAGACTACAGGGAGATGACAGACTAAACAGCCTCTATGTTGGTGCATATGGAGATAACAGGGCTAGCTCATGGCTAATGGGAAAGATAGCTCTAGAAGGTCTCTAAAGGTGATGCCAGAATAACCTGAGGCCTAGTTAGAGCAGCTGCATATCAAAGGCATGAAATCTCACCATGAGACCAACAGAATATGCAGTCTCCACATACACAGACGATACAGGGTTAATGACATCAGAAACAACTGATCACAAGCTCATCTGTACCTGATTAGCCCAGTGCCAATAACTGTAGTTCTGTGCATTGGGTGAAGATACTATTCTTTGTCTCAAAATGTGTACAAGAATGTAATGCTTTGTCCAATCAGAGAGAATGTGTGGACCATACAAAGTAGGTGAATGGCCCCACTACCACTGCAAGTGTAGGATTGACCATAATCAATGGGCTTCAACTTGACCTGAAGAATGGAGAATGTGAATGATCCTGTGCACCACAACAAAGAATATAGATTACTGCAGGAAAATAGCACAATCTTATTGAATCTGATTGAATGGTGGAGCAGGCTCAAGGGGCCAAAAATCCTGATCTTGCTTCCATTTCTTCTGTTCTTATGTTTATGAAGTATGCTATCAATCATATCTGAATCCAAGTTTGTTGGCAAAGATATTAAGTCCCCAGTAAATGTCTTAGATCTAAGAGAAAAGACTGCAAGTTCAAGTTCATTCTGGGGTTTCTCATACAGGCTAACTCTAAGGCAATGCTGCAAGATTATGACTTCTGTGAGATGTTAAACTGAGACCTGCTTCAATGGAAAAAAAGTGTTCCTGACCCCGAAGAGCAGGAGCTTCCCAAATGTATGAGTATGAAGTGTCTGGAATCAAGGTGGGTTGAACTGATAAGGAATGAGCATGAATTGATGCTGGCTGGAGAGAAAACACAAGTAACATGAAGCTGGTAAGGTGGGCATTGCTGCCTCAGAGGTTTGGTTTTAACTTTTGGCAATTCCGTCCCATTTAGAAGGGTTTTGATATTCTAGAAGGTTTTAAAAGATGGCGTGGACAAAAATTAGGTCCCACTTCCATGATTGAGAGTTCTTTTCAGTTACCAAATCATTTGATGGAAGAAACACAGGAACTTCCCTGTTTGGGAAAGGCCCCTTTGAAGTTGCATTTCGGACTTCAGGGAAATTTTCAACAAGATAAAACCTAATTGGTTCTCTCAATGTGTGATGCAATTGCTATGGTTGAGACTCCCGCAATCAATGTCTTGGGAATCATCACTAACCAGAAACTTAACTGTATCAGCACATCAATACTGTGGTTACAAATGTACATCAATGCTTCTATAGCAAGTATCTCACCTCTTGGCTTCCCAGAGTTTTTCTACAAGACACTAGTCAATTATGTGGTGTAATACCTTCCACTTGCCTGAATGAGTATGGATCCAACAACACTCAAGAAGCTTAATAGCCTGTTTGAAAGACATCCAATCAACCACCCTGAACATTCTATCCTTCCAGCACTGTCACACCATGGTTACCATGTGCATCACCCCCAAAATGCAATAGAGCAACTTATTGAGGCTTCTCCCACCACACAACCTCCAAAGCTAGAGGAACTACTCTTGGCAATTGTCCTCCAAGTATTTACCACACTTAAGTGGAAATGAAGTGAAGTGAAATGGCAGGCACAGTTAGCGTAATGCTATTACAGTGCCAGCGATTTGGGTTCAATTCCAGCCACTGTCCGTAAAAGTAGTTTGTACGTTCCCTCTATGACCATGTGGGTTTCCTCCGGGTGCTCTGGTTTCCTCCCACATTCCAAAGACGTACAGGTTATGAAGTTGTGGGCATGCTATGTTGGCGCCGGAAGCATGGCGACACTTGCGGGCTGCCCTCCAG
The DNA here is from genome assembly GCA_034780895.1 of Rhynchobatus australiae. Taxonomy (NCBI): domain Eukaryota; kingdom Metazoa; phylum Chordata; class Chondrichthyes; order Rhinopristiformes; family Rhynchobatidae; genus Rhynchobatus; species Rhynchobatus australiae. The sequence continues at coordinate 27,472,320 of JAUZTB010000064.1, forward strand.
AACATTCTACGCAAACACTGTGTTTTGATGTACATGTGACTAATAAAGATATCTTATCTTATATTAAGTATATTGTCATTCCTTCAATGTTCCTGCATCTAAATCCTGGAACCCACAGTAACTGCATCTATTCAAGTTGATGGTCTACACCATCTCAAGAGTAATCAGAGATGAACAGCAAAGGTGCTTGACTCCATCTTCTTAAACCTCAAACTTAAATTCTGTTCCTCTTTCTCCAGATTCTGCCTGGCCTTACTGAATGTTTCTAGAATTTTCTATTTTTATTTGACAATAAATGCTGACCTTAGCCTGTATGCTTTGAATAAAATAAGGACTTGAGTTGAAATTTTAATTTTTTAAATATTTCAGCCAACCATAAACCCATCTATTTTGGGGTGGTTAAATTCCCTCAATATTTTGGCTGAAGTTGAAACAGCCAATTATTATTTTGCCTGTGGGCTTAAAGATGTTCATCCCCAGTTGGATCAACTATGAACAATTAAGAATAATTTGTTGGGTCTGGGTTTTGTTTTGCCCTAAAATTAGCAAGCAGAAATTAACAGATTTTAGCTCAAACAAAAGCATGTGCAGAGTTGTTTGACCAGCAGGGAAAGAAACAGCTGAGAAATATTCAGGTTGATGAAGAGATGAGTAAGTAATACTGTATGATGAAAGAAATTTGTCACAGTAGCTTAATCTCTTTCATATTTTGTTGCTTCAGGCTGGCTGCTAGAATATTTATTTTTGCAGCAAGATGGCAATTAGAATTCCACTCTTGACAGTATGATTTCCTGCCATTAAGGCCAGCAATTAATACACCCTGCCATAAAATTAGAAACTTTTATTTGCCTTTGTGTCAAGAGCATTAAAACATTTAAGGGCAAATTCTTTCATTGACAAAAAATAGTTTATCAGCAGATGGACCTTAGACTTTTTGGCTACTAATATATTCCCACTTTGAGGAAAAAGGGGAAAAGGGCTTACAAAGAAGTAAAATTCCATGCAGCAACAAACAATCTGCAACAAACAATGGAATTGTCGATGCTTTAGGTTGAAACCCTGCATCAGAGGGTTGAACCTCTCAGCAGACCAAGCAGTAACTATGAAGGGAAAGGAAACGTCAACACAAAACATTGACAATTCCTTTCCCCTCATAACTACTGCTTGAGCTGCTGAGTTCCTCCAGCAGTTTGTTGCTCCAGATTCTAGCATCTGTAGTCTCTTGTGTCTCCAGTAAAATTATATGTAGCATTGTAACAAGCAAGGGCAAATGCAGAAAATGCTTGAAACGTTCTACAGGTTAGAATCTGTTGAGAGAATAGATGAATGAATTGAAATTTCCCATTTGTAAGGGCAGATCTAAATGATATATCTGGATCATTAGGTAATATTCTAGACCGCTGCGTTATCACTGTGCTACTTCCCTACTAACAGATTCCCACAAACTTGTTACAACATCGTAAGGGGCTGTACAGAAATTTAGAAAGAGAGGGGAGGAATCAGGTTGGCTTGGCTCAGATGAGATGAGAATATTTTAAAAACGCTCAGAGCAAGTCCAATCCTCTCCAAGCTGTTTAGACAATTTCTGTACATGCCCTGCCTCCTGGAAGAGAGGTTGCAAATTTCCATGTCATCCAGTCAAAGAACAATCATGCTTGAATTTGTGCCACTGACCCCTCTTTTGCAGCCTATGACAACATAATTTTCATGGACAAGAAATCATGCCCAGCTATTCGGTTGCAAATAACAGTTATGGTTTGTTGCAAATAACAATGCAGTTAATTTTTAAACGTCCTCTGAAATGGCTTACGAAACCACTTAGTTATATCATAACCACCATGCTGGAACAGAGAAAGAATGAAACTGGAAGGACCAACAAGCATTGATGTAGGCAACAAATTCTTACATTCCTCCCAGCCTGTCAACCTTGCAAACTTCTCCTCACAAACATCTAGAGGCTGGAGTCTAAATTGGGAGCGTTGCCCCACAGATGAGTCAAGCAACAGTCTGCTGGGGATATAATCATATCTTACAAACAATGTGCCATGATCTTCCATGGTTCTCCCTGGACACACCTTGTTCCACAGGCAGGACAGATCCACCAGAGGGGTTGGTACAATAGGTGAACGTTGCCCTGGGATTCCAGAACATTGACTCCATATCTAATAGCTTCAGATCAAACACAGGCAAAGAAATCTCCTCCTAGTTCTCAACTACCATGCTTGCTGATGAATCAGTGCTTGTCCATGTAAAACAACATTTGGAAAGAGCTGTGAAAGTAGAAGGGGCTCTGAGTGGAGAATAGAAAAATCCTCAGAGGTCTTCACAGGGTGAATGTGGACAGGATGTTTTGCCTTGTGGGAGAAATTAAAACAGTACAGCACAGTATAGGCTCTTCAGCCCACAATTAGAACAACAGGTCACTGTTAAAAAATAAGAGGTTGCCTATTTAACTCAGAGATAAGGTGAACATTTTTCTTCAGACTATCATGAGGCTTTGGAACTCTGTACCTCAAAATACAGTGGAAGCAAGAGCTTTTGAATATTTTAAGACAGTGGTTAGTAGATACTTATAAAAGGAAGAGCAAGAAATCTTACCAGGATTAGGCAGGAATATGGAGTTATAGTCAGATCAGTTCTGAATTTAGTGAATATCAGAGCAGGCTTGAGGGGTTGGGTGACCTACTCCTGTGTCCAGATTATGTATTCCTATGTACTACAATTGTACAAAATTCAATAGAATTAAATACAACTAGCAACTCATAACTAGGCATTCAAGAGAAGCTGTGGACCATCAGCAGCAGCAGAAATGTATGCCATCACAATCTATAATGCCATGGGCTGGCATATCCTAAGTCACCAAATCTCCCACCATCAACAACCTGAAGATCACAATTGACCAGAAACTGAATGAACCACATAAATACTGTGGCCACAGAAACATTTGTACAATGTGTGTTCTGTGGCAAGTGACCAACCTCTTGATTCTCTCAAATATTTTCATCATTCACCGGTCAGGAATATGGTAGGCTACTTTCCACTTGCCGAAGTGATTGTAGTTCCAGCATCATTTGTTTGCTAGAATGCAATCTTCTTGACAGGAACCCCATCTGACATTAAATGATTTACTCCCTCCATCACCATCTCACTGTGGCTGCATCTACAAGATCCACCACAGCACTCTGTAAAGTATCTGACAGTTGCTCTCAAAGTAGTGAATTCTCCCATCTAGGAGGACAAATGCAACATGCACATGTGAATTCTCCCATTTTAGGTAATCACCAACCTCCCTCCCCACCACCATGCTTCTTCTCTTCTTCCCTTTCCAAGCCTCTTTTTTCTACCTTTCTCTTCTTACCTTTGACCCATCCCCTGGTGGATCTGCTCTCCCCTCCTATCCTGCACCTGCCTCTCACTATATCTTACCTGCATCTACCTATCACCACCTTGTGCCCACCCCACCTCCCCTCTTTTGTCCACCTATCACTGTTCTGCTTTTCCTTCCTATATATCGGGCTTCCCTTTTTCCCATCTTCAGTCCTGAAGAAGGGTCCTGACTTGAAATGTTGACCATCTGCTTTTCTCCATGGATGCTGCTTGGCCTGCTGAGTTCCTCCAGCATCATTGTGTTTTTCATCTAGATTCCAGCATCTGCAGTCCTTTATTCCTTTGCACATGTGTTATCCTCATGTCTGTATGGTCCACTCTAAGCTACACAGAATCCATGGCAAATACATAGCAGCTGATAGTTTGAAGTGTGGATGCTGAGGAGTACAAGAAAGGGGTCAGGCATCACCTTCTCCTCTCTGACCATATGCCGAGTGTTTCCAGCATTTTCTGTCTTTATTTCAGATTTCCAATGACTGCAGTTTTTTTTTAAATGTTCAGTTAGGGTGAGAGGAGATAGGAGACTGGGTGTGATTGGGACCTGGGAGACGGAGAAAACAAGAATAATTTAGAGGCAGTTGAATGTATAATTTCTGTCTTGGAAACAAAAAGTAATCCATGTGCATTTAGCACAATGCATAAGATGACAAGGGAGAGACGCTGAACAGGGTTCGGTTCTGAATTTTTTCAATCTTTCTGTCACCCCTACAGCTGTAATTTATCCAGATATGCAGTGGAAACAGGTGAATGACATTCCAGCTGCTCTTCAGCTTAAAATTATAAAGGCACAGTGGCAGCAAGTTCAAAGACACTCAGGATCTTATGCTTTACTTTCAAGTTTGTTTTTACATCCATCAAAAGTATGACAACAGCAGCATGAGAATGCTTTGAATATTTATACAGATATTAAACAAAAAGCATTTATATACATAAATAAATGCAGCATAAAATGCTGGAAATAATCAGCATCTGCGAAGAGATAAACAGAGTTAATGTTTCGGGTCAAAGATCGTTCATTTGAACCGAAGGCAGAAAAAGAGTGTCATTGTGGGCCTGAAATTTACTGAGGTGAGGACATAATGGTAAAGTGTTGAGTCCTCTGCTGAGGACTGATTGTGTGGGGTCAAGGAGCAGAAGATCAGAAGAAACAGTGGAAACAGAAAAGGGTAAGATTAGCAGGAGAGATGGGTCAGAGGAAAAAGAAGGGGGAGAATGATCGAGAGGACTGTTTGAACT
>JAUZTB010000064.1:27543971-27554003 GCA_034780895.1 Rhynchobatus australiae
AATCGAGTTGGTTCCACTTATCCTGTGTCTCCACATTATTCCTGGAATAGATTTCCTCTTCGAAATATTTGATTGATTTCCACTTAAAGGTTTCTGTTGAATCTATGTACACCATCCTGTCGGGCAGTGCATTCTATATCTCAACAAGGTTGTGTAAAAGGGATCCCTCATCTTATATCTTAGCACACTAAAAAGGTTGAGTTTCATCTTTAGGAAGTTACTTATTTCCTTCAAGCCTGCTGAGTGCACATGTCTGTAAAACATAGTCCTGACAGATATCGACAAAAGTAGTGAGCGCCAAGGATCTGAACATAAGCCCCAAATGCATCCTGATACTTACTGACTTGGATGAAAACAATTATCAATTACATACTTCCAGTTATATTTGTATTACTATATAAATTATAGTTTATATAATTATATATTACTACATTTACTACTCCACCCTCTCTTACCCAAAACTATTATTTAACAAAATCTTTGAAATAAGCTGGAGATCTTTTCTCTCTGGTACACCTGACTTCCGCTGAAGCAGTTCAGGATTTTGGTGCTGTCCAGGATATGATCTGTACAGTCCGCACAGGTAAAGGGTCCAGGTGATCCCTCAGCAGCAGTCGGCTCTGGCACCAGATGATAACTGAGAACATCAGCGTTTGATGGCAATTCCCTGCTTTGAGAACAATCATGTGCTGGTGATCGGAGGGATCTGGCTGTCCTTGCTTATGAAATAGGGGAAGTTACCATGAAGGTCCAGGAACCAATAGGAAGGCAAACAGAATTTTGGCATTTGTTCCTAGAAGAATAGGGTACAAAAGGAGGCAAGTCTTGCTCCTACTGTACAGGGTGCTGGTGAGACCACACCTGGAGTAGTGCACAGAGTTTTTGTCCCCCAACTTAAGGAGGATATGCTTGCCTCGCAGGCAGTTCAGAGGAAGCCAGGCTTATATTTTCTGCATTTCAGAAGGATGAATGGTGATCCTATTGAAACACAAATTTTGAGGGGCTTAATGTTTCCTTGGCAGGGCAACCTGGAACCAGGAGACACAGTGTTGGGATAACGAGTCATTCACTTAAGATAGAGATGAGAAGAAATTTCTTCTCTCAAGAAACTCTACCCAGAGAATTGTGATATCAGAGGTCGTTAAGGCAGATATAGATTTTCAGACTTTAAAAGGCAGACACAGTAGTGTAGCGGTTAATGTAACGCTATTACAGCACCAGCGACCCAGGTTCAATTCCGGCCGCTGTCTGTAAGGAGTTTGTACATTCTCCCCATGTCTGCGTGGGTTTCCTCCGGTTTCCTCCCACATTCCAAAGATGTACAGTGGGCATGCTATGTTGGCGCCGGGAGAGTGGCGACATTTGCCCCCAGAACACTCTACGCAAAAGATGCATTTCACTGTGTGTTTTGATGTACATGTGACTAAGAAAGATACCTTATCCTATCTTAAGATTAGGCAGGAAAGTGGAAATGATGTCCACATTAGATCAGCCATGCTATCATTGAATGGCAAAGCAGGCTCAAGGGACCATATGACCTACCCCTGTTCTTATTTTTTATGTTCTCAGCAAGGCTTCTTTATATTCCCAACCCCAAAGCAATAAAGGCCCATTTACTATTTGCCTTCCTAACTGATTCCTGCACCTGCAGGATTGCCTATTGGTCTCATGAACCAGGATGCCCAGGTTCTTCAGTGCACTGACAGTTAACATCTCACATATTGTTTGTCTTCTGATCAGTAAACAAATTTAGCCATTGTACATTCAGTCTGTGGCTACTCACTCTTTACACCCCAGTGCAGACTCAATAACCTCAACGTTTTTTTTTCTCTCCAAGCAGCACATATCTATGAACACAAAATGGAGGGAGAGGGGACATTTTACACGAGCATATTCGTCTAAGAATTGCAGCGTGAACTTTGTCCTTGGGGGTGACACATTATTGTGTTGTCACTTGAGGCTTTTATTCCAAGGTTAAAAACCTACAACTGAATTGAAGGATGTTTTTGCGCCCAGAATGAATTACGTTAAAACTTTAAGTCCAAGCAAACATGTGGCTAACCTGAAGCATACGTGAAACAGGGCTTAAAAAGAGACCAAAGTGGAGCAAAGGAAGCGAAAAGAATCCTAAACTGTAGGGGAACTGCGAGTACAAAGCCTGATATGGAAAACAAAGTGGCTTGATTTAATCTCATCAAAGATGTGGTAACTCTGCAACCGATAAAGAATGATTAGTGCCATGAATTATTTCTATTTGAAACGCATGTTAGGCAGTCCCCTTCCTGCTAACATTGAAGGCACAATGGGATTATAGCACTGTTTGCTGTAAGTTGCATGCTCAATAGTAAAACTTCATTTGATTTTTAGTGAAATTTGTGTCAACTGAATACAACAGACTTTTTGGAGTTTCCTGCTGCTGTTCAGTGTGATCATATGTCAATGTGATGTATTGTGCTAACCCAGTCACCCAGCCTAGAATCAGCACATATTTTCCCCCACACCTGCAGACTGAAGCGGGCCCTCAGGTAGTGCAGCGAGGATGCCCAATATCCCCCACACATCCTCAAAAGCCCCGATATCAGTTGATGGTCCTTGAGTGCTCCCACTGTAGAACAAACTGACTGAATCATCCCTGAAAGTCCATCAGTCCTGGATTTCTGTGTTGCGCAGCCTGTGCTGTGGGGATGGCTGGACGAGTCACTGTCACTTAAATAGCTGGGCTCTGGGAATTCAGTCACCAAATGCCTGCAAGCTCTTTCCTGTATGGAGCAACACACAATGTGCTGGAGGAACTCAGTAGGTCAAGCAACATCTGTGGGAGGAAAGTGTTTTGGATTGAAATGCTGCATCAGGACTCTCCTCTCCTCCTACAGATGCTGCTCGACCCACTGAGTTCCTCCAGCAGGTTGTTTATTGCTCCAGATTCCAGCATCTGCTGTCTCCTTTTTCCTATATGGTTTTCACTTACTCTGGGGATGTGAGCAACTTGTCATTAATTGACCAATGCAGTTAATTTCTGAGAGCTTCATCTTTCCAAAAATGGAAGGAATCTTGCCTCGGGGAATCTGAGGAGGAATCCCAACACGAGCTGGATATCCAAAGGGGAGCAGAGAACACAGGACTGTAGAGTTCTCTCTCTAGAGTTGACCACTCTAAGCAGCCAGGAACCAAAGTATACGCCAAGGTTGACCAATACTCTGGCAACTAGTGCTAGAGAAACCCAGGTACTTATGCTAGGCCCCTGATGGGGCTCAAGTGTGTGTTGTTATGCAAACAGTCCAGCATGGAATCCATGTGCTATACAACAAGGCATCATCAAAGGAGCCAAATTGAAGGCCAGAACTCGGAACCGTGACAATCCCATGAAACAAATTTCAATGAACTTAAGGAAGTGGTGTGCACAGAAGCATACAACAACAGGAAAACACTTGTCATTTTACAGGTAGATGCTTCTATTAAAGACCTGGGCACAGCCCCAGTACAACACTGCATTCATGCTGCCCTCTCTTGACAAATAATTTAGGGATGGACAGAAAAGGTGAAACAAGGCAGAAATCCAAAACTTCGCACGTCACCAGAAATAAGATATGTGAACTTAAAAGAGAAAATGATCAACTGCTCTGTATGAATATGAAAAATTCATACCTATCTCTGCGACCTCAATGGGAAGAAGTCCATTGTAGGAAATGTTCACTGACACCCCCCTAAGGCAAATCAACAAGGAAAACTTACAAACTGCAAAGACTACAAAGATTTCACTAGAGGCTTCTGAGTTAAAATTTATTCAGGGTAAATTGGGTCGTAGAGACATGGAGTTATACAGAACAAAAACAGGGTCTTCCATGCCAACCAAGTTGCTTACCTGAGCTAGTCTCATTTGCCTGCATTTGGCCCATATCCCTCTAAACCTTTCCTGTCCATGTACCTGTATAAATGTCTTTTAAACATTCTAATTGTATCTGCCTCTACCACTTCTTCTGGCAGCTCATTCCACATACCCACCACCATCTGCGTGAAAAAGTTGCCCGTCATGTCCCCTTTAAATTTCTCTCACCTTAAATCTATGCCCTCTAGTCTTAGACTCCCCTATCTTGGGAAAAAGACTATGACCTTTCAGCTTATCTGTGCCCCTCATGATTTTATATACCTCAATAGAGATACATAATGCCCCAGCCTATCCAGTCTCTCCATGCCCTCCAGACCTAGTAACATCCTTGTGAATCTTTCCTGCACCCTTTTCATCTTAATGATATCCCAATGAAAGAAGCCGTATCTCAGATGTTCCCATGAGAGGAGCCACAGATGGAAAATCTACAGGTAAAGATTCACTACCTAATAAATATGACATCAACACCTGTATAATATTAGAAAAGAGACCAGCAAAGAAGAAATTATTGAGACACAGGAGACTGCAGATGCTAGAAACTGGAGCATCACACAAGGTGTTGGAGGAACTCATTGGGTCAGGCAGCATCTGTGGAGAGAAATGGATAGTTGACATTTTGGGTCGAGACCCTTCATCTGGACTGAGGAGTTACTTTCTTCCTATGACTTTAAAAGAGAACTTTCAGCCCATCATTTTGTGCTGGGTCCAAACAGACTAATGTCATCAGTACCATTCCTCCTCTGCTTATTTCTCTGCTGTACCTCTGCAATTTATTCTCCCTCACAAATCCCTTTCGATCCCTTTTTCCACTTACCTGCACTAATGGCTAATTTACTGTAGCCAACTAAACGACCAGTACACCTTTGAGATATGGGAGAAAACCAGAGCACTTAGCAGAAACCAACATAATCATAGGAGAATGTGCAAACTCCTCACAGAAACACACAAGGTCAAGGTCAAGTCCCTGGACTGCTTCACCATTACCCGACCTTCTCTTGACAAATGGTTTAGGGTTGGCCAGTAAGCAATGAACATAAAATAAAAATAAAAAAAACCCTGCAGATTCTAGAAATCTAAAACAAAAACAGAAAATGCTGGAAACACTCAGCAGGTTCAGGCCGCGTTTGTGGGAGGAAAAACAGAGTTAATCTTTCACGTCAGTGACCATTTGTCAGAACTGTATTGATGAAGGGCCTCTGATCTGAAATGTTGACTCTGTTTCTCTTCCCACTGAAGGATGAAACATTCACAGCCAGTGATAAGACGCTGTTGGTCAATCAGAGATGAGATCCTACAAGAAACAAATGTTCTACCAGCTGGAACCAGCATCAACCAGAATCATCATAGATACAAGAAGGAATAGTCAAAAGGTACACTTCCATATGGTATAGAGAAATATAAATTGAGAGCTGGATCAGCTGTATATTCAATTGACATCTATGGAGATAAAGAGAAAATGGTATTATAAAGCACATGAGAGAAGTGCAGACTACACCAAGAAAAAGAGAAGATGATGGTTAATGAGATCCCACAAGACTGTGACATATAGTGGAAGATGACTTGTTTATATACAATGGCGAATGGGACCCCATAAGTGTTGACGTTTGCTCTTTTATCCTAGTTAGCGGAAGCATGAAAGATTTGAGAGTTACGACAATAACCAGAGCAAATAAAATCCCAAGAAGCTGAAATGTGGCAACAGAATCCGATTTACTCGTAAAGAACTCAGAGATGTCGGAGTGCAATAAGAATTCAACATTGAACCTTCATCTCTGCACTCTACAAGAGGAATTCATTTGTAGCGAGACATGTGCAAACAATCAAGAAAATCTTTAACAAAAGCAAATAATGAAGACACAAACCTTGCCTTATTGTCACCTCTCATGAAATCATCAGCCGAGCTACTGAGTAGCAGGAAGTGCAAATCAAGCAAGGTATGTCCTCCACAAGGCCAATTAGAAATAATGCAATGACTGACTGATTCATTAGTAAAAGGATGCCAGCACTACAATGACCATGAAAAATCATTAACTTAGGTGTGGAGAGGACTAGCACTGTATGTACAAATTCCAATTATGATAACTTGGAACCAAGCTCAGATCATCCACAAAGGCAATACCTCAAATTTGTACATAATTAAGGTGGAGAAAGGTCAACAGATGAGACAGGACCAAATTCATTCCCAACCTACTCCAGAGATGGTTTGCAAGGAAACATCAATACTAATCCAACTACACCAACAACGTCAGCAGCATCACCAACATCAGTGATGGATCTTCCTCAGCAGCAGGACAATGCACCAACTCATCACATAGAGTAGGTCAACCAAATGACAATGTATATTTTACTCCCTGAGAGTCAGGAATTGAGTATTTGGTAGCAAGAGCAATAAAGATAATTCATAAACAATTACCCAAATGAAATCACAAGTTTACAAAGAAGAATTTATATTTTAGGAAAGAAATTAAGATGTTATATGATGTTGAGCTAAATAGAGATTGATATTATTAAATACACCTATACTATTTTGTTCTTGTATCACTGCAGTCCATGGTACACTACATCCCTTTAAAGAGAATATGTTGTATAATTCATCAGACCGCATGGCTTGAGACTGGAAGAATAAGTAAAATGCTAATCCAGAGATCTTTATCTGAGAGTCTAATGAGCAAACTGAGCTCTGGAAACAAACAACATAATGGGGTAGAAGGTGGAGGATAGATGCATGAAGAGAAGTCAGTAGCTTGCTGGGTACTTGGCTGAGGGAACCAGAGGTGAGTCTTTTTGATAAGTTGAGCTCAAGAGAGGTCATGAATGGAGGGGGATGAAATATTGGAAATAAAATGGAGTTCAGGGTGAGGGAAGAGGGAAATCTTACAAGTTTAGGCTGGTGAGCTGCAGAAGGAAGGGGAGGAACAGAGCCAGCAGAACGGATGGTGCCAGGTAAGAAGATAAGGAGCTCCTCATACTTGCTGTTGGAAGTGAATGTGGAATGGAGCAGGAGAGGGGAGTTTAAGAAGACAGTTTGTCATAAAAGAGAAGCCAAGGGTTATCTTTCATTTCAGGAGCAGCCTGGAATTGTGAAACCTTTTGACAGAGGAGAACAGGATTCATTCATGGTTTACGTGATCTGGACAGATCTGATGATAAATGGGTACATCTATTGTCCACTGTAAACATTCATACGGAACTTCTCCAACAAATTCTGCAGGAGTGGCACTGACTGATTCGAAATATATTGACTAATGACTGTGTTAAGATAGTGGTCAGTAGAATGCCAGACGAACATATCATTTACCCATTTGGATACCTGTAATTTTAAGTTAGAGATAAAAAGCTTAAGAATTTTCAAAGGGAGAAATTCACAGACATGTATCTCTGTAATAATTGTTAGTCAAAGCAAATATTAAACAGAGTTCCATTTGTCCCTGACTGCTTCCTGATTTAGGGTGCTACTTGATATTATAGTAACTAATCCTATTTTACATAAGTCTGGCCACTACAGAGTATCAGTGTAAAATAGGATTCTGTTGTAATTGTGTATTGTAGTACCTTTCATAATTGTGTATTATAGTACCTTCATTCAAATGGTTTCTTGCCTTTAGGGCTGTTCTTGTACAGGGGATAATTGTTTTATAAAGCAGCTTATGGAGGCTGATCCAATTTCCCATGGTAAAAAGCCTTTATTTATTCAAAGCAATCTCAACTCTCAAAAGCAGGTGTTGCCATTTTGTTGTGGCCCCAATGATCTGCAGGCTGACAATGTAACATTGTAACTGTTTACCCTGACAATGGGGAATGTCCCAAACACATGGAGAAAATCCAGTTGGGCAGCTAGAATTTTGGTTGCAACTGTTGGATTCAATACACCAATTTAAAGTCTTTAGAGAGGACCTATTGGGTTAAATTGTCATGGGGTGTAATTACCACTAGAGAGTGATACTGATCAATGTAATAACTCTAGCAGCACCTACTGGTGAAGTTCAACTACTGCAGAATATTTTATGTTGTGTGCAAGTTCAGACAATGCAGCAAAAAAGACCTAAACCCAGTGATGAACAATTTTCCAGGAATGTAATGATAGAAAGCAAATATACAAAGAAAACAATATTTGTATTTTGTTGTTGCCCTCACGCAAGGAGATGTTCATGAAATCAGCAGACTAGTACTCATCGCCACATGTGATTAGTGTGCTAAATACTTTCCAAAGATAACATAACATCATGCTCTTTTCAATTAGAGTTCCTGATTACTGTGACACATCAGCTCATGTTTGGGTTCAGAATAGGCCTCTTTAGTAAAAACAGGTCCAGAGTTTTCATGGCTTGCAATGTCCCAAAGTGTATTATAGCCACTGAAGTATTTTTGAAATGTTTTTCTTTCATTTATTTTTCAGGGAGCTGGCACCCCTCACAAAGCCAACATTGATTGCCTATCTCTAAATGTCCCTTGACAAGATGGTGATGAGCTGCCTTCTTGAACAACTGTAGTCCTTCTGCTGATGGTACTCTCACAGTGGTGTTGGGCAGGAAGTTCTAGGATTTGGAGTCAGCAACAAGAAGGAACAGCAATATATTTCAAAGTCATGATGGTGTGTGATGTCTCGTGGAACTGCATGCAGTGATGTTCCACATGTCCTTTTTGACAGTAGACAACAGGAGTAAGGAGCTGCTGTTATAGTGGCCCAGTCAAGCAATTACAGTGCATTTTTCAGACAAAGTCTGCCTGTGGTGGAGGGAGTGAACATTCAGAGTGCTGATGGGGTACCATTCAAGTTGCAGCTTTGTTCTGAATGGTGCTGAAATTCTTGATTGTTGTTGGAGCTGCCGTCAGGCAGGCAAGTGGAGCGTATTCCATCACACCCTTGACTTGTGCCTTGGAGGTGATGGATAGGTTTTGAGGAGTCAGGAGGATGCCAGGCCACTGATTGCTCTTGTAGCCACGGTGTTTATGGGGATGGCCCAGTTGTGTATATATTAATGGTGTATTCATTGTCATAATGTAGGAAACATAGCAGGCAATATGTGCACAGCGAGGTTCCATGAACAATGTAAAAACTTTAGAAATAAGAACAGAAATAGATTGTATGAGCCCTTCCGCAAACTCTACCACTCAGTAAGGTCATGGCTGACCCTGTACTTTCAATATGTTCCAGCTGATTCCCCACTTCATTGGATTCCCTTGGTGTCTATAAATTTTGTTGTCCATAGTTCAGCTGCTTGCACTTGCTTCAGACCTCCACATTAACTGTACCCTTACCTTGTGTGCATCTCCCAGTGGGAAAGCTAACTTCAGCCTCTGACGCAAAGCTCTACATTGTGTATAAATCCCATATGATTTTCTGGTTTAACCATGTCCTCGTCTCTGACCTTCCCGTGCTACTTGGCTGTCCACAGAACTATATTATTCAATACTGTTTCTTATTTTTGAGTTCTGTTTTCTGAGCCTTTAAAAGTAGCAATACTCAAAAAGTATTCAGTTAAGAAGCAGAAGCATTGTTGAATGACTTGTCTGTATACCATGGCATTTCATTTCAAGATATAGTTACCTTAGTTTGAATAGAGATCAGAAGTCTGATAATTTTTAAAGTTTATAATTCCCACCTAAAATTTCCCACATGAAATTCTACTGAATAAAGTATAATCCATGTTAATCATTGAAAGTTGCGTTTGACCACCTGCAAAATAATTCAGAAGCCATGATTTTGTAACATTAAAAATCACACCAGACAGCTGTCATAGATACCAGTTAAAAGAGAAGGACCTGCAGCTAGTGGGGATAGGGTAGTGTAAAACAAACTTAGTTCAAGCAGAAGATGCAATTACAGTTGTTTATTGGAAGTGGGGATTCACCTTGAAAGTAAGACCCTTTTGCCAAGTCAGGGAGAATGGTGACCCACCCATCACCAGAAGTCATGTCACATCAGACAGTCAACAGATTGACCCCCACAATCATTGTGTATATTCTTAGGACTCAGCTCATAGTCTAGAGCGGTAGCAAGAAAGAGAAGGGTTTCCTGGTATCAGCTTTATACTAAGGTCACTGTAAGTGCTCAACCTCATCAAGGATAGGCATTTTACTGCAGAATGATTTTTGTTTTGCATTTTACTAATATCTATTTTTAACCTTTTTTTGCAAAACATTTT
>JAUZTB010000064.1:27554352-27568321 GCA_034780895.1 Rhynchobatus australiae
CAGTCCAGCATGGAATCCATGTGCTGGACAACAAGGCATTAAAGGAGCCAATTTGAGGGCCAGAACTCAGAACCATGCATTTAATATATGCATGTGTGGGAATCCTGAGCTTGCCATCAAGTATGTAGGGGAAAACTGGCATGGTTATGGCAGCATTTTGTCACAAAATCCAGCCCAAGGACCAACCTTCTTGCATGCATTTTGACTGCTGTGTTAAGCACATTACAGCAATGATCACATTATACAAACATCTGAATGAAGAAATTTCTCCTCTAGGTGGCAGACTCCTTATCCTTGGACAATAGCCCCTGAGTTGTAGAGTCTTCAATCAGGTGACGTTACCTTTCAAACGCTTCCCTGTAAGTCCTCTCAGAATTCCACCTATTTCAGAAAAAGAAATCCAATGTGTATCAATGTGAGTAATGCGATAATGACTGCACAATCTGTTTTACTATTGATTCAGAGATAAATGCGAGCAAGTGGACAGAGGAGGTCATCCTCTGAATGAATGCCTCTAAGCATTGTCTGTGTAATTGCAGCTCAATAACTGAGGTTGGAGTGACCTTGGTTCTAGAATTGGAGGTGATGCAGCTTTAGCAGTTTCCCACTCGTGCTGTGCTTTAGCTGCACTCCAGTGGCAAGTGTGTTGGAGGTGAGGTACGGTTTTATGCCAAGAAAGACTGAGGAACATTTTAGACCAATGGCACGGTCTTGCTTCACCTGAGTGTGCCCTGGGATTAGGTTTATGCTGGACATGTTGATCAGAATCACAGCCTACTTGTCAATATACAGCAGATGCAAAATGAATTTCTATGGGAATACCTTGATTGACAAAGGTATAAGGTGAAAACAAGCCATGTGGCTGTGAATTTTTGTCTGAAGTCCCTCTTGTCAAATTTTACAACTTCATTTGGATAACTCTGCTCCAGATCCCCTGTTAATTCTCAGTTGACGTATGCCTTTTTGCATTTTTGTGATTTAGACATGGTGGTGAGACTGTATTGAATAGTGATCTGTGGGTTGAGTCAAGAACACATTGTCAAGAAGAGAATTTCAATTGAGAAGTTCTTCAAAATATCCTTTCTAGCAGACACTACCTTCATTACTAACCTTAATAAGCTCTCTTCTGCTCTTGGTTTTCAGAGGAATGGACCCTCTGGCGTTGACGACAATGTTGAAGAATTCACACATGTGCATACACACATGCAGATGCCGAGCTGCAAAATCATCGATTTATTCACTGAAGTTTGTGAAAGAATAGGCCTGCACTAAACATCTGTAAAATAAGTTCCCCCAACAACTTTCTTCTGCTGCAAAACACTGCTCCCAAAAACAAGGATCCTTGATGAGACTTTGGGAAATGTGGGCCACGGTCCATTCATTGGAAGCCACATAGTGGAAGTCAGACATGAAAATCACCAGTGCTTCTAGCCTGCCAGATTAATGTTTGGCTAGCAAAGGAAAAGAATGTTCAAAGGTCAAGGTCTCCAAAGTTGTCAGTCTGCCATGCAGTAAATCCCACCCTCTTCTATGCATCGGAAATATGGACTATCTACAGCATGTATCTCAAGGTATTAAAATATATCATTAAGGATGTCTCCATAAATCCTCCAAATCCACTGCCAGATTATGTGAACCAATATCATCATCCTCTGCCAGGCCAACTTCCCGGGACCTATTTACACTAGGGCAGGCTATTTCATTCAAATGAAAAACTCCACTTTCCTAAAACAATACTCTACTCCAGATTCTGTGATGACAAGAGATCACCAGGAAGGTCAAGGAAATGATTTCAGTATGCCTCTTTGAAAAAGTAAAAGATATTCACCAACTTGTGGGAATTCCTGATCCTTGACTCTTCAAATGGAGAAAAGGCATTCAGGATGGCAATGAGAATCTCTTCATTGAAACTACGCAAAGGCCCAGTGAAAACATCACCTCCCAACTAACCACCTTTCTGCTATATGCAATTCTGTCTGTCCTACCTAGGGCAGGGTCTGTTAATCCTACCTTAGAACACAGGGAAATGGAGTGGATTCAGCTCAGCCACATATTTGAGGCAATGCTTAAGAGGAAGATTAAACACTGGAGAGAATTCTCATATACTTCTTTGTAATAGTAATATGGTATATTATCCTATCCACCTCAGAGAGCAGATAGGGCAGAGGTTTAACACCTCATTTGAAAGTGCAGAGCTCCTTCATTACTGCTGTTGAGAGTCAGTCTAGATTTTGTGCTCTATTCTTTTGAGAAGGTCCATGAACGCACATCATTTTGACCTGGAATGCAAGTGTTACTATCTCAACCACTGCAACACTGTTTCAAACAAGGTGCACATTTTTATGAATGAGCCTAGATGGTGAGTGTCAACAGGTTATTTGACTGTGTGAGTAATGTATTTCATCCCAGTCTTAACACCAACATTTTGTAGCAGGAATGGACACCCCAGCTGATTGTGCCTTTTCTAGTCATGCGATTTCATGATTGGTTACAATATTCCAGCTCACTTTTTAAAGGGATGCAAGTAGTGTGGTGCTTGGGAGAGGCAAGACCTGAAAAGAGGAGGGAAGCAACAAGTGTGAAAGTATTACAAGGGACCGAGCACATCCTATTTCACATAGGTCTCTGGGTAATAATATTTATATATAAAGATGGTGGAGTTTTTTCATCAAATTCTTCACCTGTGTTCCTCAGATTCTCTATCCAATCACATCTCACCTAGGGGGAGTTCTCCATCTTTAGGTAACTTGCTTTTTTTAATCTGTGTCAGTCCTGGCCATTACTGCCAGCCATCCATCTGTGACTTTGGCTCAGCTTTTCTCCTTGCATTAGTATCGTCTGGCCTGCTGGATATGTCCCACAGCCCTGCTATTAGAAGCAACATCTGATTCCAACTGGCACATTAACTCATTTGATCTTAAGCTCTCAGAGCTATTCCCATTGTTCTACACACCTTCTCTGCTACAAACTTGTTTTCACTCTTTCCCAGTTCTGACAAGGGGTTGTGAATCTGAAACAATAACCCTGCTTCTCCTTCCACAGAGACAGCTTGACCCCTTGGGTGTTTTCAGATTTTTTTTAAACTTCAGATTTCCATCATCTGCAGTATTTTTTAAAATTTTCATCGAAACATGGATAGTTCCCAAAGCTGGAATTCAGTGATGTTCATACTCACGTTACTGCCAAGAACACACAAAAAATGCTAATGATACCCTGGCAATTATAAAACAAGTGAAAGACTTTAACCAAGTTAACAAACTTGCAGTTTTAATGTTAATTTTGGTGTTGTTTTTCTCTCTCTCTCTCTCTTTTTGCAGGAAAATAGATGACCTTCATTGTGTAGTGCACAGTGCAGCAGACATAATCAGAATGTCACTGTACAAGCAATTACAACCTCAGACCTATATTCCATGTGGAACCAATCCTGGGGGTTGTCATCAAGATCACAGCTTTCAACAAAACATCAGTGAAAAAAATTGGTGAAAAACAATAACTTCTCGCTCAAAGTCATTCCAATGGGACTTGTCCAAAACATAATATGATGCCGAATAATTTTGCAAGCAAATCATACTATAAACTCCAGCAGATGGTGGAGTATTGCATTCCCCTGTCTTTCACTAGGATTGACTTGTTTCCATAGGGTATGAGGCAAAAATGTCATCACCATGGCTCAGAACTTCAACACAGCCGATAATGCTTAATGTTCTGGACTGACATTTTTTGTTAAAGTGCACACTTACTTGAAAAATATTGTAAGAGTTTGCATTAGAAGGTGAAATTTGGTGTAGATGTTTAGAGTTGGAAGAGAGGCCCGTGTGCTTCTACTGCTGAATACACATCCAATACACAGTTGAATAAAAATGTATCGAGAGACTCAAATAAAGAACAACACCAAGGGACAAATTAAGAACTGATAGAGTAACAACACATTTTGATTCTAGAAGCATGAAATTAATAGGATCAATGAAGTATTAGTGTCAGAGCTAATCCAAATAATATGGACGACATCAGAGAGGGAATTAAGTGGACTCACCAGCAGAAGAGAAAGAAGTTGTTCTTTTTATTTCTAACGGAAGCTGAACCTGTTCCAGAACAGGGAAGATGTTTCCAATTATTCAGGAAAAGTTGTGAGCTGTCTGGGAATATAGAAAGTTAAGTACAACTGTCTTCTGGAACCTTATCTAATTGCCTTGGGAGAGAGTTTCCCCATTCTTTTGTAAATTAGCTCTATATTTTTCCTTCTGACTTTTGCTTCCACTGGTAGATTGACATTTCCATATATTCATGTCAGTTTTCATAGGAACATCAATTTCCTGTCTAAGTTATATGTCAGCTGACTTTACTGCTTTAGTGTTATGGGGCTCAAATTTTGTATTTCCCTACTTGACACCATTCTCAAAGCCAAATGTCTGAAGGGCTTCTGATCATTGGAACATTTTCTACTTTGCATATTGGGGATAATTTTCACTTTGGGTCATGAATGCAGAATGAGTAATTTTGATTCAGTTGTCCATTAAATACATTTTTATTTCTCTTGGCTTCATGAAGAGGTGTATAATTGATGGCTGTATCTATTTAACCTGTATTACACCATTACCCAAAGTCCAAACTACCTTTGTTGTAGTTAAGAAATAGTCACTGATTATATCTCAGATCTTGTTTATAATTTCAACCCTATCTTCCACCTTGTCCATTTTATATTCCATGCAAATCTTTCTTTCTGCCTTACGTAGACTTTTATCTTCTAACACAGCCTGAATCCAAGCTGATTCTAGTTCCTATTTCTTAATTTGTTGCCCGGATCATTTTGAAAGTTAAAAAAAAATAAGGAACAGGCAAAGGCAACAGTTATAGTCTGTTTAAAGGTGAAATTTAAACTTAAGTTTCTTTGGTGATACCCAATGCGTTACTGATGAGCGAATTACCACTTCAAATGAAAAGAATTAATGTTTTTCAATCCTATGACAATATTTGTTTTCCTGCTTCTAAAAATGATGTTTTCCATATTTAAAACACAAAAGGCTATATATCCACTAGAAACAACATATAAACAAAACATTCAGAGATGGCTATGATAATCAGAAAGCCTTGTCCTAAGCTTAATTAGTGTTAGTCCATTGGAAAGGAAGTTGAGCAACCTGCACCACTGCCAAATGAAATTAAGTCACAATTATTGATAAATGAACACTGGTTTATGCTAGAGTTTGGCCTGGAGTTGAGGAAGTACATCTGTCATTTGGCTTGCAGGAGTCATTCATGTGTGACACTACATCCTGTGCATTTATTATGCATCTGTAGATTTTTGTTTTTAATTCGGTTAGCTGTCTAACTAGATTCTCGATTGGGCATTGTGTACACAGTTTGTATTTGGGCTGACAGATGTAGTTCTTGTCTAAAAGTGCATGTGACATGGCTTACTGCACTGCATGTTAATTACTAATGATACCATTGCTGCCCCTTCAGTTGTATTAATAAATGTTATTGTAATCTATCAGTCTTACTTAATGTTTTAACCTTTTTTTCCCATTATGAACAAAGGTAGGTATTAAGGAATTGAAAGTAACATTAATCAGCACAGTGAAGTTTTGTCCAGTTTTGTCTTACCTGCAAATGGCAGCTTAACTCTGGACTTTCTTTATTTAGCCGGAAGAGTGGGAAAATAGTACATGGACTCATCTGTGACTTGTGATTTAATTACACCTGTTTCTCTGATATTCTCCACCAGTTTGTGTAACCAAAGAGCCAGAACTGAAAGTAACAGTAATGTGTGATTGCATTATTCACAAAGTCACAACTTCACCAGCTTGGTAGCTCAATATCCTAGTCTCAGCCCCCCATAATCTCTCGCTTGATAAAGCCACTATCTCTATGGGCTCACAAGTCCTTAGATTTCATTCTAAATCTTATATTGTGCAAGATGATCTCATCAAAAAAACAACAGGAGCACTGTGGCCCAGACTATGAAGGAATTATGAACATCTATGATTCTAGCTTGTGCTGGTTTGTTCTGTGAATCTTCAAGGAAAGCATATTTGGAAAGAAAAGTTTAGCTTGGCCATGTTTCTCCATGTGGCCCTGACACAACTGAATTATCATCACCTCGAATTCTACCATAACCAGAATCCAAACCATAGTTCTAGCCTCAAGGATTGGTGGGGGGTACGGGGGTGGGAAGGGTTATTGTTTACGTATAGTAAGCTCCTGTCAATTGCTACTTTCAAGGTTGGAAGAGTGAGGAGGGGGTGTGGGGGAGGAGGAGGATGAGAATTGGGGTGCCTGTTACTAAGAGTTCTGAGACTGATGCTTCTGGACCAAATCAAGAGGCTACTTTAAGGAAGAGAAGAGCTAACAGATTGCTTACTAGAGATCTTGGAGGAGAACGATTATTTAGCAATTATTTAATTTGCTGCTGAACCCAGGGATTTGCAAATTCTCTTCAAAGTTTGATCATACGATGATGTAACGTGTACCAATGATGGATAAAGACTTCCTACTTACTGACGTTAGTGATCCCTGGCTTCAGGCAGCAGTTAAACAGCCAATCACATTAAGGAATTCTCACAGATAGCAAAGCAGCAAGGAAAAAGAAACACACTTTTTAGCTTGTATTTTAAACATTTTACAGAGTGCTAAATAAAACTTTGAAACATACAAATAAGGTTAAGGTGGCAAATGAAATAATACCATTACATTTTAAAGAATGTTATTTTTTATTACTTTAAAATCCATCATGTTTTGAAATATTTATGTGAGGAAATGATAATTTACATACATTTTGGCAGATTTTCTAAGCAATGATCATGCTCCAGTAAACAGTAAAAATAAAATTTAAATTGTTGAAGATTAAATTGGTAAATTGGTCATTGGTAAATTGGTTTATTATTTTCACATATACTGAGGTACAGTGAAAAACTTGTCTTGTGTACCGTTCACACAGATCAATTCATTACACAGTGCATTGAGGTAGTACAAGATTAAACAATAACAGGGTGTAGAATAAAGTGTTACAGTTACAGAGAAAGTGCAGTGCAGGTAGGTAATAAGGTGCAATGTCATAACGAGATGGATTTGTGAGGTCAAGAGTCCATCTTATCATACTAGGGGACAATTCAATAGTCTTATAATATTGGGATAGAAGCTGTCCTTGAGTCTGGTGGTATGTACTTTCAGGTTTTTGTATATTCTCCCCAGTGGAGGGGGCAGGAGGAGAAGAGAGAATGTCCGGGGAAGGTGGGGTCTTTGATGGTGTCAGCTGCTTTACCGAGGCAGTGTAGGCAGAGGCCAGGGAGGGGAGGCTGGTTTCCCCTGTGATGTGCTAAGCTGTGTCCACAACTCTCTACAGTTTTTTTTGCAGTCAAGAAAACACTTTAGAAAAGTAACATTGCATCTGCAGAGTGGACAGGAATCAGCACTTCAAAACCAGAAGAGCCCCATGCTGGTAAGTTCTTCATTTTGTTCGCTTCTGTTTTCAAGCACAAGAGGAGCAGGGGTGTTTGGTCTGATCTGATGAATTAGTGGACTCTTCAGATGTAGGAATAGGTAACTAAACTTTTTATTATCTAACCCAAAGAGCTACCAGGGGGAAAAACTGCAGTCTTTTTTATTCTCTCTGCAATGAACAATGAAAATATTCTCAATTATGATCTTCGGGATCAATGTAAAAAACAGTAACGTTGTTCAGGGAAAGAAATCTGCAATTCTTACTTACCCCACCTAAGTATAACTCCAGCCCCACCTTGAATCTTAAGTGCCTCTTCAGTTTTGTGGCAATTAGGGATAGACAATAAATGCCAGCACTGCCAGAAAGATCCACATCCTGTGAATGAATAAAAATAAGTAAGGCAACCACAGAGGAAGAGTTTGTGAAGTTTGACCTCTCACCTGGTTGAAACAGAACATGAAGAGATAAAAACAAGGAAAGAAAACGAGAGAGAACAAAATCCAAATTCTGCTTCAGTTGGACTTTAATGTGATGAGCATCAGCTGTGTGTGCTGTTATCTGCAAGGTCAAGTTTGGAACCTGGCCTAACTCCTGAGCCCTGCATCCATCCAGGGATAAACTTGGCCCAGGATCAGCACCAACAATTACCCATGGACAGTTAATATTTTTACAGCTGTTTTATTAATACTGTGAGTGTACGTGCATGATTTGCATAGACACCTTAGAAAAATAAGGAAAGTAAATATCAGAGGAATTACAAAAAATAACTTGATGAAGGTCAGTTTTTACATAAGCAGTGAGCTCTAATCTTTATTAACATTCAGTATTGAGGTAAGTCATAGATTTGCAATTTCCTACTTCTGCTCTTCAATATTTCATCCACATCATAGAAATTCATTAGCTGCCTAGTATAGAGTGGGTAAATGAACTATTTCAGAATAATCTTGCTGACATCTTCAGGTAAGTTTGACTACTTTACACTCCTGGTGTAGACTTTTGACCTGTTGGAGTTCAGGTCTGGAATTCAACTGTAGAAGTCTGTGGGCCTTACAGAGTTTTTCACCCATTGGAAACTTTCTGACCTCTGACTTTCAGTTTTCAATACGTAATCCCAAAGTCTGCATCAAAGGCACAAATGACTAGATTTTACTTTCTTGCAAGATAAGGGGTGCCATTTCCACACATAAGTTCTTCATTTGTTAAGCAAAATCATGACTGAAGCCAAAATGCACCATTAGACCATTTGTGTGTGACTATGTCCTGATAAAAAAATAATCACAACTTTTCAAACATATGACATTGATTACTTTCTCTGGAAAGGACACTCCTATAAACAGTTGTTAGGCTGAGTAAACTGAAGATTGTTGTGATATTTGGCTGCACATTCATTAAACAAACAAGAACAATAGAGACACAAGAGACTGCAGATGCTGGAATCTGGAGCAACAAACAAAATGCTGGAGGAACTCAGTTGGTCAGGCAACATCTGTGGAGGGAAATGAACAGTCAACACTTTGGGTCAAGACTTTTTATCTGGACTGAAGAGCAATGTATTCTGCATGCATGGAGGAAATAGAATACAAATAAGTTAATTTCAAACAAGAAAAGCACAGTGATGCTGTAATGGCATACTGTACTTTCCATGTAAAGCTTCAAAACAACAAAAAAAAGGGAAATAGCGATCTCATTGACCAGAACATAGTGGTGTAAATTGTTATTTCTCTGCTGTGGTAGCAGTAGGGCACTGCATCCAAAATCATGACATATCCAGCCAGTATATACATCTCTGTAAAGTGAAGATCTGAGGGGCAAGTCTTTCACACAGAGGGTGGTGGTTATATGGAAAGAGCTGCCAGAGGAGCTGATAGACGCAGATACAATTACAATGTTTAAAACCCATTTGGACAGGGACTTGGAAAGGAAAGTTATAGAGGGATATGAGCCTAATGCAGGCAAATGGGATTAGTGTCGATGGGCATCACAGTCAGGGTGGATGAGGTGGGCTGAAGGGCTCATTTCTGTGCAGTGCCACTCTAGGAATTTATGAATATTAAGAGTGATTGTCAAGGCTCATCCCATCATGTGGCACCAACATATTCTCTAATTTTCCCACTGCTCTTGCCTTCATTCTGTTCTGTGCTGAGTTAGCTGATATCAGGCAGGCCTATATTATAGGCACCAGAACTGGTCTCAACGACACTGGGAGTTGAAAATTCAGCTCGAGTTAATGTGCTGATTGTTAATCTGTAATCTGTGCTGGAATCTGCATGTAAGCAGATCCAATTGTACTGGTCATATTGGGTCAGGATCAATTTTCTTGCCCCTCAAAGTTAATGTTCATCATCTAGATTAAAACATGTTAAATGACCACAAAGGTGAGGTACTGGAAGATGCCAAATCCTTGTGAAAACTAGCACAACTTATTAAATATCATAAGGAGAGGATGCAGTCAGCAAAATTGTATGGCTTCAGGACAGGAGCTGAGATAAAGTATTGTAAGTTGTGGTGGGGAGTGGTAATAGGGACTGTGGAAAATGGCATTAAGATTGAGTGGAGCTCAAATACTAAGTATTTTGTGAGCTGCACCTGTCTGAATATTCCCCAGTACATCAACACTGCCCCTTTAATAATGCCAGGTTTTGTGTAAATTAGGCACTAATCACGTTAGCACTGCGTATATTTTGCGCAAAAATTAAAGTCACACTTATTTTAATGCAGTGAAAACTCAATGAATGTGTCAATACATGTAGCTGCAAAAGAAAAATACAACCAACACAGCATGCCACAAGTATGATTCTGCTTTCCCAGAGCAGGATTATTCAGATTGTTTTCTGAATCGACACAGCAATATGAAATGATCCCTAAAATTGATTAGATCTCAAGATTTACAAGATCCCAAAAGAATTCTTACTGAAGGGATTGTTTCCACAATGGTTCTCCTACTCCCTATAGAATCTCACAGAGAAACAGCATCAACAGCTATTTTCACTGATTCTCTTGATGTACTGCTTATCTTTCACCAAGTTTATGATAAGAGATTGGGAGAACACTCCTGAATACTTTTCATCATGGCCTTTAGAAGATGTGAATTTCAGAGATTCATGTCTTGAATATGGAATCGTTGGGATATTGTATAGTTTACAAGGCCAGCATTTAAAACTCAGTCTTGTTTGTGAAGGTAGTGGGAAGCAGCCTTCTTGAACTGCTGCAATCCATGTGGTGAATGTACTGGTATAGTATTGCTAGGCAAAGAGTTTTTGACCCAGTGATGATGAAGGAATGTGATATATTCCCAAGTCAGGTTCATGTATGATTTGTAGGGTAGTTGCAGGTGATAGCATTTGCATATACCTGTTGATTTTGTTCTTACAAGTGGGAGAAGCTATGGGTTTAGAAACTGCTGCTAAGAGAAGGTACTTACTGTAGCAAGAGCATGCTGGTGGTAGGACAAGAGAACATTTCCTGGATTGTGTCACACTTCTCAAGTGTTATTAGATCTGCACTCATCCAAGTGGGTGGGATGTACTCCATCCTGCCTGACATACCTGTAGATGTGCGAAAGGCTTTGAGAGTCAAGGCGTGAGTCATTCATTGCCTCTGTCCTGAATTTGTTGCCACAGTATTTATATAACTTCTACTTTTCTGTTTCTGACAAATGGCAATTCCAAATCTCGAGATAGTAATTTTGTTAAACGTCAAGTAGAAGTGGTTAGAAACTTCTTGAAGATGGTTCTTTTCTGGGCCTTACACTTGACCAACCCATCCCTTCTGTCCCAGAGGACCACCTGAGAAGAAGACAAAAGATTTACCTCACTGGTCAGATTTCCTAATCTTATTGTCCACTTTAGTCTGCTTGACAGGACTTTTCACCTCCCTGAACATATTTTTATATTCACCTATGCTCTTTATTCTAAGGATGGCTTTCTATTTGAGTAATTAATATACTTTGCAGGTGGAAACCTTGACTCAATAGTGTTCCTAACACCTGAGTCATGTAGGTTCGCATCATTTTCTATTATAAGGGTTGGATATTTTAGTGCAGCATTGAGGATGGTATTTCCTTCAGATGATGTGATAGGCCACCAATCCTCACTCCCTTAACCCATCATCAGAACTGTCAGCATAGCCCAAAAAAACACAGAAGGAGTAAAAGCATAGAGTTTGAGGATGTCCATATTGATAATTAAATTGTCTGAAATTCAATTCCATTAATTTCAGTCAAACCAAATTTCAACAGCCTCTAATATATTGCAATTTCAGTACAGACAACAAAGGATATTTTCCCACTGCAAATTTCAATACCCATTGTGCACTGAAGAGGATGAAATGGTTAAACGTTCAAATGAAGAACAGAACTGCACCCGGGAAAGAGATAGGAGCAGTGGTATTAGTTTAGGGATCCTGCTCGTGCCTCTTTTCCTGTCATCACTGGAACAGCAGGGCTGCCTTTTCTCCCCAGCCACCTTCCACTGTTTGATAATCTCCTTTATCAATAGTTTCTGATCATTTCTCTAAATAAGAAATCATGTCACGCTACTCTGAAGGTTTCCTTTTGCTCTCTGCTTTTGATTTCTGAAGCTAATTTCTTTACCAACAATCAAATATTTTAAAAGTCACAATTATGCAGAATATTTCCTGGTAATCTCAATTATCTTTTTTTCCGCTATTTCCTTTATCACAGCTGTCCTCTTAATTTTCTGTGTTTGAGCCCCATAAAAAAGTATCCACTGGCAGGTGCCGTGACTTTTTTTGTATGTGGTAAATGTGAATATATAGAAACATTTTCATATTAACAAATAAAAATGAAAGCTATTCAGTCAATTATCACAATAATCTTTATTGTCATGACAATTGCCTAGAAATTGGACTCATTTGCACATTTTTAAGGCATGATTTCAACATAAAAGTCATTTGGTGCATTTTAGACTCTCTAAGTGATCATTTCTGGGTCAATTAGTTACCATCAGGAAATTAGCCCAGGCACTTCCAGGCATAATTCACCTTAATGCATTTGACATTTGTCCTGCATCAGGCAATTATCTAATTATGTCATAAAGTCTTATCTACATATGACATAAAAGGAGGCCATTGGTCCCATCAAGCCTAAACTGGTTCTTAAATCAATTGTATACCCCCACTATTTCCCTGTAATCTATTCTCTTTAATTAACACCCTTTGATTCTCCAACAAGCCACAACACACTGGGGTAATTTACAGCAGCCAAATAACTTACCAACCACTGCATCTTCGTGATTTGGGAGGAAACCTGAATACCCAAATGAAGATACGCAATCACAGGGAGAACATGCAAGCACCACACAGACAGTGCAGGGGTCAGGAAGTCACTGGAGCTGTGAATCAGTTGCACTACCAGTGATATCACGATGCTACCCTGACGCTCAGTAGCCATTTCAAACTTCACCAAAAAAATTTGGCTGTTAAAATCCATAACTTCCATTTATAAATAAAGATCAAAGCCTGTGGCAAAGTGATGGAGAGACAGCAATTAATGGGTTTTCACTGGAACATCAATGTTTTGGAGTCATAAGAGTTGCACAGCATAGAAACAGACCCTTCGGCCCACCACGTTTATGCAGACCATCATTCCTATTCTACTCTAATCCCACTTGCCTGCATTAATTCCATATCTCTCTTTACCCTGTTCATTCAAGTATCTGCCTCCACCACCTCCACTGACAGTTCATTCCATATACCAATTACTCTTTGTGTGGAAAGTTTACCTCTCAGATCCCATTTAAATCTCCTCCTTCTCACCTTAAACCTATGCTCTCAAGTTTTAGACACTCATACCATGAGAAACAGACTCTGGCTCTGTACCCTATTTGTTTCTCTCATAATTTGATGTAGCTCTAGCATGTTTCCCTTTGCTCCAGGGAAAACAGACCCAGTCTATCCAATCTCTCCTTATAATGCAAGTCCACCAACCCAGGCAATATCCTTGTGAATCTATTTGCATCCTATCCAGCTTAAACCGTCCTTCCTATAGTGTAGTGTCCAGAACTGAACACAATACTCCAAGTGTGACCAAACCAATGTTTTCTACAATTGTAACATAATGCCGCATCTCTTTTATACTCAGTACCTCATCTGATGAAGATGAGTATGCTTAACGTCTTTCTCACCACCGTATCTACCTGTATTTCCAAGTTCTCTGTGTTTAGCATTTTGATTGGTTGCATTACAGCCTGGTATGGAGCCTCCAATGCACAGGATCGCAAGAGGGTTATAGACTCAGCCTGCTTCATCATGGGCACAACCCTCCATGCCATCAAGGGCATCTTCAAGAGGCGGTGACTCAAGAAGGCAGCATCCATCACTAAGGGCCCTCACCATCTGGGACATGCCCTCTTCTCGTTACTACCATCAGGGAGAAGGTACAGGAGCCTGAAGACCCACACCCAATGATTCATGAAAAGCTTCTTCCCCTCCGCCATCAGATTTTTGAACGGTCCATGAACTCATAAATACTACCTCATTATTCCTTTTTGTTTGGACTATTTATTTATT
>JAUZTB010000064.1:27594933-27605547 GCA_034780895.1 Rhynchobatus australiae
CGCAGACACGGGGAGAACGTACAAACTGCTTACAGACAGCGGCCGGAATTGAACCCAGGTCGCTGGCGCTGTAATAGCATTATGCTAACCGCTACACTACTGTGCCAGTTGCTCAGGAGAGGGTAGTTTCCCTTGGAGATCAGCAGGAACATTTGACTTCCATTAACAAGGACACAGCTAGGATTTGATTTGAGTTTCTACCATTTCAATAGATGGTCAAACCTCTGTCTCATGTTCATATCCATTTCAGGGCTGTCTGTTTATTATGTGGATGGTTTATTATATTTAGTGAGCTGGTTCCATATGGTTGGTGATAAGGTCTTTATTCCTTTAGTTACTTGCTGTTAGACAAGGTATATCGTTGGACTCTCTGCACAGTGGTTTCCTTGCTTTGAGTTGTGATCTTGGAGTGGCCCCTTTCCTGCAGTAGATCAGGTTTGGCAGGTTTGCAGAGATGTGATCAGGAAGCAGGTGAGAGAGGCTTGCCTTCGGTGAGCGTTGGGTGCAATGCCCACTACTGATGGGAGATAGTTGATGACCATTGACTTCACTGCTCTGGTAATGGTATGTGGCCATATTTAGTTGCATGTCCAATGTCTTGATAGTCTGTCTATACAGGAGAACAATGCTCCACAGTGGCATTCTCCTGCACCACTAATGATTTCTGGAGTTTCTGAAGAAAGCCTGTTCACATCTCCACCCTTTCCCTGAACCTCAATAAATATTGCCTGAAAGTGAGGGAGCTATCTATCTGTGTGCCCACATGCCTCAGAGTCCATATGTTCCCTGTTCTCCCAGCAGAAATTGAATTCCAGCCTCTGGAATTCTTTATTGTCCGGAGTAGCTTATTATGTAGACGGTTAGGCATCATTTCCAGTGATGGAAGCGTCAATAAGAACATCTGGCCGTGGCAATGGTGGGGGACCCAGATAGCTATCACTGTTCTAAGACTATTGAATGGTTCCCTAGTGCGATAAGATGGACTCTTGACCTCACGATCTACCTCGTTATGACCTTGCACCTTATTGTCTGCCTGCACTGCACTTTCCCTGTATCTGCTACACTTTATTCTACATTCTGTTTTACCTTGTTCTACCTCCATGCACTGTGTAATGAATTGATCTGCAAGGCAAGTCTTTCACTGCCATAGAGTCAGAGAGCACCACAGAAACTGGGCCTTTGGCCCATCTAGTCCGTGTGGAAATAATGACCTCGATCCACGTGACAATAATAAACCAATTCCAATTCTGTCTTTGGCATATGTGAATTTGGTTGGCACCGTGCTGGGGCTGCCCCTCAACAAATGTTGAGAAATGAATGTGTTCAGACTGATCCCTGGCTTATCAGTTCTTCAAGCTGGGCACAAGCATCAATAGTGGAGAAACTGAAATTAGGGACATAAAACAGGTATGTGTTAGGGGAAGGTTATTTCAAAATAAGGATGGGACTGTTAAAATGTAGACATTGTTGGGGCATGCACGTACATGACTTAGTCCAATCATCATCTTCTTGCATTATGGGCATTATTGGCATTTATTATCAATTCAGAAGTGTCTTGAAAGGTATTAGTGACTTGGTCTTTGGTCTTATCAAACAGGTTGTTCATTCTGAGGATGAAACTATTGGGGTGGACATTGGAACTAAGCCCTCTGAGCCCTGACCCAACTTGCACACCAGGATTTTTGGCTGAATGTTTCTTTCTGTTATTATCCAAGAGTAGCCCCTTATCCGCAATTAAGCAAAGTGAACTCAATGTACTTAGGATGAAAGCTGGGATATTTGTGCTCAGATTGATTCCCACATTCTATGGTGCATTTCGTCAGTGAGATACTGAATAGTCAAATATCTCCAATTCTCTCTGAAATAGGAAATATTTAGAGCAGTTCAGATTTCAGAATCAGATTTATTATCACTGACTTATATGAGGTGAAATTAGTTGTTTTGCATCATTAGTATAGTGCAAAGACATAAAATTACTATAAATTAATAAATAGTGCAAAGAAAAGAATAACAAAGTAGTGTTCATGGTTCATGGACCATTCAGAAACCTGATGGTGGAGGGGAAGAGACTGTTCCTGAATCGTTGAGTGTGGGTCTTCAGGCTCCTGTACCTCCTCCCCGATGGTAGTAACAAGAAGAGGACATGTCCCGAATGGTGAGGGTTCTTAGTGATGGATGCTGCCTTCTTGAGGTACCATCTCTTGAAGATGTCCTCAGTGGGGAGCGTTGTGTCCGTGATGGAGCTGGCTGAGTGTACAACCCTCTGCAGCCTCTTGTGATCCTGTGCATTGGAGCCTCCATACCAGGTGGTGAGGCAACCAGTCAGAATGCTCTCCATCGTACATCTGTAGAAATTTTGCAAGAGTCTTTGGTGACCAAAATATCCTCAAACTCCTAATGAAGTAGAGCTGCTGTCGTGCCTTCTTGTTTCTTCATGAAAAATACTGCATTTATTTACCAAGTCACATGTACAGAATGTCCCAAAATGAATTAAAGTCAATGAATCATTTAAGTGCCACCATTGGATTTTGCAGGCAACTAGAGCAACAAATTTTTACACAGCATCATTCGACCAACAACAAGTAAATGACCCAGTCTTTTATTCCCTATTGGTTACGGTGTAAATGGAAGGAAGGATGCTGCCCATGTTACCAGGACAACTGACAGCTTTCTGTGAATTACTGGTAACTTCAGACAGGCAGCATGTGAAGATGCGTTAAGTTCAGTTGAAGGCTAATGTTATTTGTTTATTCAAAATTACAGGGCTGGAGACAGAATTTTTCTGCTGGATGACTCTAACGAAGAATGGTGGAAGGTAAGGCTTCTGAATCTTGTAGGCTGAAAACTGAAAAACAGTTCCATCAGCTTTTAGCATGTGTGGTAAATCTGCATCTGTAAATTCAGCAGAAGCCCTGCAGGGACTCCAAATCCAGAGGTTACATTAGGAAAATAGAACCACCCCCACCTCCACCACTCCCCACCTCCCCTGCCCCAGCACTGAAGTTCTATCGTTCAGCATCCTGGAAATCTAAAGCACCAAGACAAATGAGTGAAGAGTAAGAAAAATCACAGATGCATAAAGTCTTAACTTCCCAACTGCATTGGACAGGGGAGTGCTTTGCAAAGTTAAGTCTGTAAAAGTGTTTGAATCCAAACACATGTGTTTGTATTTTAATAGACAAGCCTAACCAAATGTGAACAGCGTCTGAATGTGTCGTGCACTCCATCCTTTGAACATATTCTGTGTCATTGCTGCTCTAGTAGTAGCTCGGAGACACAATAAGAATGGAAACATTAGAGACTCAAGTATTGCTGGTGGATTCTAGTGGCTTGTATTTTTTGCATCTGCTGCCAAAGATTGCCAACGACGTACAAAACATAGAACCATTATGGGACAGTACAGGCCCTTCGGCCCACAATGTTGTGCCGACATTTTATCCTGCTTTAAGGTCTACCTAACCCTTTCCTCCCACATAGCCCCCTATTTTTCTATCATTCATGTGTCTAAGAGTCTCTTAAATGTATCACTGATGAAAAATCACATCATTCACATGGAGTTTTTGCAACAATTATTTTTTGAGGTTAATGAGATGTTCCAATGAGGTTTGGTGGGTCACAGAAGTGAGTTAGTGCTAGGAGTGGTTATCCATGTAGGATTCCATTGTAGTTATGAGAAAGGAATTGGGTTAACATTTGAAGGTTGCCTCAGAATGTACCTCTACAATTCTATCTACATACAAATACTATCCATTTTCTCCACCTTCTGTTACACTTCCTCCTCTTCCACCTCCTCACCTGCCTGCTCCTCTGCCGCTGCTTCCTGGCTAACAAGTGTTAGCTACTCCCTCATAACAGCTGGGTTCTGCAACATGCAGATCCAACCATTCATCTTGATATCTGTGCAGACCAATGCAGCATTGGGGGCATTGCTTGAAAATGTTGATCGTGTGCCCTGTAAAATTCTCTTTAATAGCATAGCTCTCATTAAGATCCTATTTTCCACCAATGCATAGTCTTTGGCTGAAGACATGAGCCGTATCAAGAGTAGATGATTCTTGTCGCCATGAAGCCGGCCTTTGACTTGCTGTGGGGAAAGCATCGCTGGCGTGCACCATAGAGTAAGGAAATCGTGACTATCACTAGGATAACCAGCATTGACCTGCATGACGTACAACTGTTGGTCAAAGAGCAACTGCACTTTGAGGGAATGAAGCCCTTTGGATTTAGTAAACCAGCTGACTTCATATTGGACACTTGCAAGACAGTGTGCTTACAGCCAACAGCAGCCTGCACCATGGAGATGTCCGGAATCTACGCTAAAATTCGAGCTCACTCCACCTGCTTGTCTCCATCAATGCAACGCAGCAGCAACAGTGGTTTCCCTGCCTTGAGGTTTCAGTGGTGGCTGCAGCACGTGGGTGACTTATGGCCACTCTGAGAGAAGAAGTTCTTGCTGAAGTGGAGTTCTCAAATGCTGGAAAAGCTCAGTAAGTCAAGCTGTGAAAAGTGAGACACAGGAGACTGCAGCTGCTGGAATCTGGGGCAACACACAAAGTGCTGGAGGAACTCAGCAGGTCAGGCAGCATCTGTCGATGGAAATGGACAGTTGACCTTTCAGGTCGAGACCCGTCACCTGGGGAGGTAGCCAGTATAGAAGTGAGGGAGAGGGGTGGACTAAGCGCTGGCAAGTGAGGTGAGGAGGGGTGATAGGCAGATGGAGGAGGCAACTAGTGACAGAGGCGGGGAGGTGACAGGTGGAGGCAACAGATGGAATCTGATAGGAGAGGAAGGTGAAGCATGGGACCAAATAAGGGAGGTGAGGAGGGCAGGTGGGAACAGTGGGGGGAGGGGACCCAGTGGGAGGAGTGTGTGGGTGCTGGGCAGATGGAGTGGGTGGAGAAAGAGAAAGAAACAGGGTGATAGACCATTAGATCATAAGGCATAGGTCCAGAAGAAGGGTCCTGACCCAAAACACTGACCACCTGCTTTTCTCCACGGATGCTGCCTGACCTGCTGAGTTCCTCCAGCATCTTGTTGAAAACCCACAAAGATACTGTTAAAAACATTAAGCCACTATCATCAATCTGGAAGTGTGACAAACTTTCACACTATTTTGGACATTTATTGCACCTCTCAATCTATCAGTCACTTGTAATTTTGTGCAGAGATATTAAAAATGTCACATACTGCTTAACTTCCTCCTCAATCAGTATATCATAGTTAAGCTGCAGTAAGCACATAATGCATTGAACAGGCTATCAGCGAAACGCATAATGGAAGATCATGTTATTAATTTGCAATGTAATTATGAGGCAAACTATTCAATTAAGTTGTCTCACAGAGTGAAAACTAATCAACAAGCTAATACCATTTCATTATAGCAAGCCTCTATTGTAATGAAATGTACAGGAAGAGATATGTTCATATGAGGGATTGTTATTGTTAGTAAGTTGGCTCATTATTTCTGATTGGATACCAGGCTTCATGAAGGAAGCAGAAATACATTTTTTTTTTGTCGAGCTAAGGCTAATTTAAAACCATCAGCACTCGCATTTACATGATTCACGGCAGTAGATGTGTACTGAGTCATTTCTGGTGATAGCAAGGTGCTAGCTTGTACTATCAGAACCAAGTGATCTGATGGTTACAGAAATCTCTCTGGGGCTGGAGTTCTGTTGTACATCCAACAACATTAACTGCTGCCTGAGGTTTATCAAGCAGATAATTGGCAAATTTTTCACAAATGCTGATTTGCAAAGTGTACATTACCAACATTTACTGTGTGCTGGATTATTTTAAATATATTTGTGATTGCTGATGCTGGGACATTTGAAGTTCAGTTGATACCACTGTCTAATGCAATAAAAACAGAAAATGTTGGCAACACTCAGCAGGTCCGGTAGCATCTGTGGAGAGAGAAACAGAGTTAATGTTTTGTGTCAATGATCTTTCTCCAGGACTAGAAAAAGTTAGAAATCAAATATGTTTTAAATTGCAATCAGAGGTGGAGAACACTAAGGAAAGGCCTTTGATTGAAAATCTGATAACACGTGGAGCTAGTGCCGACTGAGAGAGTGTGGTGAAGGCCTGTTAATCACTTAATCATGACTTTACTTCAGATTTCAAGCACCTACAATTATTTGCATTTTGTCTATTTGATATTGTTGGATTTGTTCACCTGGCTGCAGATCTGGTGTAACAGAGAACCACTTACTCATTGCTATTCTCTGCAGAGCTCACTTGACCTTTTTCTGCCTCCTTCTGAAAGACTCTTCATCTCTTGAGAGTAAAGTTGTCTTTCATTCAGCACACCTCCATCACTTTGACAGAACAGTTTCAAAGAAAATCCCGCACCTGTCCAAGTTGCAATGATTTTTTGGAATGCTCGTGATGTGCACCATTTATACTCGTATGGAGTCATCTGGATCATGATGGTTTATTTCTGCTTTAATGTGTACAGTGTGAACAGATCACATGTGCCCTTGGTCCATACTGTCTATCTACTCAGTCCAGGTAGTCTGTGAAAAAATAGGGCTACTGTTAATGGCTGTAGAATGAGTGATTTGGTTTCCAGGATCCTGCCTCCATTTCCATAAAGTACTGTTGGTCAGAATTCCATTGGATGGTGATCCTGAATATTCATAAATACCATAAGATTGTTGAAGGAGCCTGTACTTGTGCTCAGTTGATGAGGCCCTGTGCTCCTGATATTGTGGGGAAAGTGCACAGCTATCATTCTTTCTGTTTACTTCCCAGTCAAAAGATAACAGTTATTAACCAGCAAACGAGGTTCTGGTGCCTGATCTGTGCTGCAGCATATTGCACACCAGCTAATCTAATAGTTGATGCTTGAAGGAAACCAGAAAGAAAGACAAAGAATTGTGAAAATACTCAGCTGGTCAGGCAGCATCTATGGAAAAAGAAACAGAGTGAATGTTTCAGGTAAATGACCTTTTTATCACAAAGAAAATCAGTTGGCTGAAAGTTCAAGGGAGTGATGACTTTCAGTTAAATTATTGCTTCAGTCCTAGTTGAAGTTTATAGTTTGGCATGATATAGTGACATTTTGAAACTATATGTTGTCTGGGCTATGAAGGCTGATCATGAAAATGGCAAAGTTGAAATCCATAATTCTGACTTGCTTAGTAAAGGTAGATGAAGCTACCTGCCACTGCTTGTTCTTGTAGATTCCTTCCACATTACCTATTCCATAGGACTGAATAAATTGGAAGGGATTCTGTTGGATCAGAGTGAACAGTTCATTCAAATTTAGAAAACAAACCTACAAAGAAACTTTAAACAATCAGAAAACAAACCAAATAAAGTGTAACAATAACAACCCAACAAAACAAAAATGAAATATGTCACATATTCACACACAACTGAACACACTTTAATAAATTCAGCCTTAAAGACTATGACTATTTAACGGATTCCTGAATCCATGTAAAATACAAGCTCCCTCACTGAGATACTGTTTTAAATCTGAAACTGTCACACAAAAGATACAACTGAAGGATAAGAGCTAGTTGAAGACAACTGCTGCATTCATGCCTACACCAAGCAAAGTCAAGATTATCTGTCCTCTCTGTACTGAGATGAACATGCATGACTGGTACATCACATCATTAATTTACATTGCTATCCTTCAGTCTCCTGACTCTC
Source organism: Rhynchobatus australiae (assembly GCA_034780895.1). NCBI lineage: Eukaryota > Metazoa > Chordata > Chondrichthyes > Rhinopristiformes > Rhynchobatidae > Rhynchobatus > Rhynchobatus australiae. The sequence continues at coordinate 27,602,599 of JAUZTB010000064.1, forward strand.
CACTAATGCATCTAATTGCTTCAGGACACATTTGCATTGCCTCCACAGGGCTGGTAACCAGAGGACACAGATTCAAGATAATTAAAAAAAAGCCAGGAGAAAGACAAGAAGAGATGGTATTTTACACTATGAGTTTTTATGATCTGGAATCTGTTATCTGAAAAGGTAGTGAAAACAGATTCAGTGTTAACTTTCAAAAGGGAAGTGGATATATACTTAAAATGGTTATGTTTACCTGGTGCCCAGCAAAGAGCAGAGGAGTGGGACTAATTGGATAGCTATTTCAAACAGCCGGTCATAGGCACAATAGGTGGAATGGCCTCCTTCTGTGCTTTATGAGCCCATGATTCTATGTAATTAGCCTGGCAATTACTGATGGGCAGCAGATGGCAAAGTGAATTCAGCAGTCATAAAGCCAGAGGATGCCAAAATTATGAGGTGCAAAGGTTGAAATTGATGCACATTTTATAGGAGAATGAGGAGGGAGATTTCTATTGCTTTATGATTGACCTGGGAATTACTTGAAGGGATCTTCATCCATAAGTTGGAAAAAATGTTCCACTAACACACTGTGATCCTAGTGGATTTTATCTAGTAATTAATCTTCAGCTCTCTGAATGATCTTCACTCTCTAATTACCTGTCTTAAACTGATAGCTAAAAGTTTTCCAATCCCCCACCACTGATTCAATGGGAAGCCATGAGAAACTCCATGGAACCAATTTCTCTGCACTTTACCTTAAAACATCCTTGTTATTTTACACATCTCTGACAAATCACTTTTTGATATTTGTTCAAAAAATAATCTAATCTTTACTTATCTCTGGGAAATGCAAAAATATTGGTGATCCATTGATGTAATGATTGTGGTCAGTAAACTAACAGAAATTACCAAAGAATCCTAATCTTCAACAAGTGCAACTATATTGTATGAAATCATTATGGCAGAACATCCAATCAATAATGATCACTTGTGAACAAGTTCTGTGTATGTAGCATATTCCCATCTGTGATGTCTTATTTCAACTCACTTAAAATAAAATGATTGTACTTGCAGAGAGAATAAAGTGCAAATATACTAACTATTCACACGTGACCTTCAATATCTGCTATTTTCATTCATAGAAATTATTAATTTCTACAGAGAACCCGTGATCAAATTGTAGTTATGGTGATTAGTAGAGGTGAATTTAAGGAGCAACTTGTTAAGTAAAGGAGAGAATCGGGCATAGAGGATATGTTGATAGCCTAAACTGAAGATTGCAGAAAAGAGTGATCCTAACATTGAGCACATACACCAGCATAGTTCTGTTGCTCTGAACGTCCAATTACAGCACCATAATGTGCTTCAGGAAAGTTTGTTATTCATACCTGGTCTGACCTGCCTGAGACTCTGGACTTTAGCAATGTGATTAGCTCTTAATTGCCCTTTGAAATGGCCCTGCAAGCCATTGTTAGTGACCTTGGCAGTAATACCCATGTCCCTTAAATGAATTAAGTAAAGGAGTTTATTTCTCCCATCACACCCACAATTTGTGCTAGGAGTTAGAAGGCAGAGGCAGCAGCTGCTGGGGAACACCATCACTTCAAAATTTCCCTCCATCTTAGCTTGTGCATAAAGCAACATTTCTTTTTAGTTGTTGGGTGCTGATCCTGGAATTCCCTGTCTGACAACACTGTGTGAGCGCTCTCATTATGTTTATTGTGGTGTTTCAGTAAGATGATCCAACACCACCAGCTCAGGGACCAATAAGTGTTTGCTTGGCCAACTATGCTCACATCCAAGAATGAGTTACCAATGATGTGTATTGTCCTTAGCACCATCTGTCATTCTTATCTATATGCTTTTATGTTCAACGTTTTTAGTTAGCTATCAAAATTCTTTAAACATCATGTAATGATTTTTTTGCCCATGCATACTGGATTTTAAAAATTTGAGGGGGAAAGGAATTGAAGAATAAATGTTAATCTGTGGTGAACTGATAAGGGTTGTGCTGATAGGCCTATTCCCGTATTGTTAAATTCTACATCATTTAATCTTCCTAGTTCCTGTGGAAAAATCCCATTTTTTTTCAGGTTCGCTCCACAGCTATAATCACATTTTAATTGTAATCATAACAAGATTTATAACCACCCTGACATATTTAGTGTGTTAATGCAGACCTGCAAAAATTGTGCAAGTGAATTGTACAGGTCCAACAGGATGTAAGTGATTGGAATTATTTTTTGAATGTATGTAACCTAAAAACAGTAATAAACTCAGAATTGACCTGATTTTAGTACTTAAGCAGACTGGTTTGCTTCAATCCCCAAAGGAATTTTCATTTAGTCAAAAACTGATGAAATATAAATACCTACATTTCCTCTCATTAAAGCCACATCCTCCAGGGTTCCAGTTCAAACTGACTCAGTACTCAGCTGTCCTATATTGGCTTACCTCATTCAATTTCAACATAATCCTCAATTTAATGCAGATGAGTCCCACAGTTTCACTGACTGCAATAAAAGCACAACTAGGAAAATATTCTGCATTCAAAGAATCTAGGAGAAGGTGGGATGGAAACTTAGATGCTATTTTTTTGTTTTTTATCATTTCTATATGACTTTCATTAGCTTTGCCATCAATGTTGTTACTTGTTCATTACAACCAGTCATCTTGTTACTATATCCTTAATGACAAATGGGTTCTGACTTCAAACGTTTGCTCAGTGCTCTATCGGTCAGCCTCTGATTGTGCCAATGACTACTTTTAGTTCTATTGCACTCTTACAATAACAAGAAGGAAGGTGACACCCATCATTAAGGACCCCCACCATCCTGACCATGGCCTCTTCTTGTTGCTGCCATCAGGTAGGAGGTACAGGACCCTGAAGACTCACACCTCAAGTTTCAACAACAGCTTCTTCCCCACTGCCATCAGGTTCTTGAACTGACCTGAAAAACCCTAATA
>JAUZTB010000064.1:27621429-27637116 GCA_034780895.1 Rhynchobatus australiae
AAGGAGGCTAGGAAAGGGAAGAAGCATGGTGGGGTGGGGAGTGGGGTTGTGGGGAAGGGGGCTGGGGATTACCTAAAGTGGGAGAGTTCAATGTTCTGATGTACTGATCAACCTCGATGTACTGATGTGATGAAATGATCTGTATGGGCGGCATGCAAAACAAAGTTTTTCACTGTACCTAGTTACATGTGACAATAATAAACCAATTTACCAAGCAGTATACAGAATGCAGGAGAGCAACATACAGCACACAGCACTCAGAAGGCAGCAAAAAGGATTGCAGCATTCAGTATGCAGAAAGCAGCATGCAGAATGGAAATCAAGAAAACAGAACACAGGAAAGCAAGTATGGAAGAACATAGATCTGAGGAACATGGATAAGCCCAACATGTTCACTTTTTAAATATCATTATTACTTGTGGCTTTTTTTGGTGAGACATTTGGAGTTGGAGGCAGGTACATAGAACTTGGTAGCAGCAAAAATATGGGAATGTTTTGAACATTGCAGAGCCAAAACCATCTCCTTGTACCATAAAGTGGATGATTTGCCTATGTTCTGCTGGACTGACATACAAAAGGCTGGATGGACTCAGCAGGTCAGGAAGCATCTATGGAGGGAAATGGACAGTCGATGTTTCGGGTCAATACCCTTCAGATGCTGCCTGACTTGCTGATTTCCTCAAGAATTTTGTTTGATGCTGCAGATTTCCAGCATCTGCATTCTCTCTTATCTCCATTTTTGGTTTTTGCTCCATTTTCCAACAACTGCAGTCTCTTGTGTCTCCAGAGCACAATCAAGAGCAGGTGGAGAGAGACTGAAGATAGAACCTTCACTGCAAAAGTTGAAAGAGAAGGAAGGACGGACTGTGGTTAGTGGGCTTCATGCAGAATAATGCTGCTCTCACAACCTATTTGAGGAGACATGCATCAGAGGTTACAATAGAAAGCCATTAGCTTCTACAAGCAGAACTTCAGCCATTCACATGCCTGGAGTATTTAACTCCAGAGACGAAGGTCACTGTTATCCTGAACTTATTATCTCCAGATCATCCCAGGCAGCAGAACTGATCAATGCCATGTTTCCTAATTTTCAGCTCATTGCTGAATGCAGGATATTACAAGTGCTCTCTACTCAAGGAGGAGACAATTTGTTTACTTCTTTTCATTGAGCAGAGGTCAGAATGTGTTTGGGACTGTGGATCTGTGCTGGACACTGCTTTCCATGGGTCTGTGAGCTCCACATTAAACCCGGAGCTCTTCATCAATCAGAAAGTCTGGTAGTCCATGAACATTGAGACATTGTGCATTCATTGGTGAAAATTACTCATAGTCTGCCTGGGAAACACATCCGGCATATTCGTTCTGAGGCAGTCTGCTATGCCCACCATATTTTAGCGACTGAGCTAGATGTCCAGATGTTTCTTGGGGAACAAATGCTAACTCCTCTACCAACCATTGGATCCAGATTTCAAATCCCTTATAACAGCTGGGGAATTTAAATACAGGTAATTAAATAAAAATCTGGAATTTAAAAAAATCTATTCTCAATCACAATATCTATGATACTACCAGGTTATTGTAAAATCCAACTCACATCCTTCAGAAAAGGAAATTTACCTCCACCCTTGCCTGGTCTGAACTTTGTGATTCCAGACATCAGTGAACATCATGGTTGACTCTTAACTTTCTCCTCAGTTCTGGGGCAACTAGAGATGGACATGCATTGCCACTGATATCCACATCCTGAGGACAAGTAAAAAAATACTTATTTGCCTCTCACACTGACCTGTTCTTCACCCACTTACATAGATTAAACAAGTTTAGGTGACGTTTTGACATCGGCTCTGTTCTGAGTCTGAAAATCATAAAACTGCAATGCTGGAAATCTGACGAACGGTGAAATCTGGAGCAACAAACAATCTGCTGGAGGAGCTCAGCAGGTCGAGCGGGTGAATTTCTTCAGCATAGATCTGATGAAGGGTCTCTAACCTCAAATATTAACACTGCTGCTTTTTCCAAAGATGTTGCCTGATCTGCTGAGCATTCCAGCATTTTTTTTTTGTTTTTATTTCAACCATGGGCCTGTCTCTATTCCTGTCACCAAGACTGTCTTTGTCCAAAACTCAGCACCTGAACCATGCTTCTGTCGCATCCAATGTGATTTGTGGCAATGCTCCTCTTCCTGGCCGAACTAAATGCCCACATTTTCAAACCATGGATGACCAGCAGTAGAAATGAGCCCAATCAGCTGGGACATCTTCAGACCACTGTCCAAAAGAAACATCCTGAAGATTTCTAGCCATGTAGTGACTTTGGACACTGCAGAAATGTGCACTTACCTTCTTCACAGTTTATTGATTCCTTCTCAGTTTCTCCTTTTATCCTGAAATGACATACAAACAGACTCGATTTTGAGCAGGAATCCCACAATAAAAATATAGTGAGGCCAAAACTAAACAATTCAGTGGGAGCTTTCCTAACTTGTGTTGCACTAAACATGCAACACATTGGTTTCCCAGACTCAGCAGTAAGACCAGAATTTCTACACTTAGGTGTCCACTTTTATCACTTGCAATCCCATACCCAATTCTTATCCATCACCAAGGGAACCCACTTACAACCTGCCTTCTCTTCCATTCACTAATGTTGTACTAGAAATGTAAATATGGCAAGATTCTTCCTGTACACAAATGTATTCTTCATTTTTGTGTACAGAGAATATTTTATAATAGGGTATAAGGGCATATTGTCGCCAAACCTGTTCTCCACCTACATCACAAGTACACAAGAAAACAGAAGCAGAAGAAGTCCACCAGGCCCCTCAAGAATCTATGCTGGCCTCAACTCCTCTTCTGCGTCAGTTCCCCATAGCCTTCATTTCCTCAATGATCCAAATATTTATCTATCTTCACCTTAAATACTTCAAGTGATCTGGCCTCCACCACCCTCTGGGGCACAGAATTCCAGAGACTCACTACCCTCTGACTTCATAACTTCCTGGAGAGGGATTGTGATTGTAATTGTTTCTTTCTTAGGCAACAGAACTTAGAAGAAACTTACTTTCTTGGTTGAGATTAATTAATGCAACCCAAGCAGAAACTATATCTGAGATCCTCTGACTAGTCTGGTTTAGTGAGAGGATGGGAGGGTGGGTAAGCTTTACCAGTCGGAACAGAAATTTAGAATATATATGAGGAACACCTTATGCAATTGCTGTTCTTTCATGATCACTGTATTGCCCTACCTAACAGCACTATGGAAGTAGATTCACTACAACACTGCTCACTATTACCCTTCATGGGAATTTAGGTATAGGCAATAAATGCTATGTTGGCTGCTGATCTACACTGGTACATGTAGGCCTGTAAAATTGGTTGAGCGTCAGAATACTTGTGGATCTTGACTGGAAACTGTCCACCCCCATCAAATCATCCAGTACCAAGTCAAAAAGAAAGAAATCTTACAATTTATATTAAAAAGACAGAGGTATATCTCAAATTATACAACATATTGTACACGGACCACAGATTCCAGAGCTGGGACAAGCTTTCATCATTTGTTTGCAATATGAAACACACATCCTCCCAATGGAACATTTTTCAGCATGCTTTTTGTTGAAAATACATAAAAATGTTGAATTGCCAGACCTGACCCAGTATCAGTCAGCTTTCACGTTGAAGTGTCTGAAACAACTCTTACATCACTCCCACACAATATCCCATTTCTGAAATCTTTGAGACCATGCATGATCTTGATCATTTTTCAAACTGACCAGCACATTCATTTTGTCAACACCCAGAAACGTAAATCAACAAGATGAAACATTTTTCGGACTGATACCAGGCCATCAGTCATCAGGAAGGTACACAGCTAACATGTGGAAACTATGCAAGTATTTAGCATGGGAATCAAGTGCCAGTGTTTAAATATTTGCTTAAAGGGTGGTGACAGTTTATAGTCTTTACAGAAAGCAGAAAGAAAAGCAAATGTTGAAAGTATGTCTGCACTTAAGCCAAAAATACAAGTTAAGTTCAAACAGAAATGAGTCAGGATAACATCATTTTATATTTTTCCAATTGATATGTGATGTTAAATGGTGGATAGAATAGGATCTATGGATATTGATTAATAGTAGAGACTTTTGGGCTCTAAATACGGGCAGAAGTAGGTAAACACAGGTTAAAATTTCCAAGTTATATCCCCATCATCCCTAATTCCATTTTAACAGAAGTGGCTAGTAGCCAGTGGGCAACCAACCTGCTTTCTCAAATTAGATCACTTACTTACATGTGATCTTGTAAGGACTCCTGTTGGCTGGAGTTGGTGCTTCCAATTGGAACTGCCAGTTTCTGCCGTGAAGCCAGCAAGTCCTGAAATTCCATGTGCGCATTGCAAAACATGGTCTGAGGCTGACTGAGTGAAAGGCAGCACCACTATGGTTGATTATTGGACCCTAATGGACTCCTCCATATGGAGTCCATATGGAATCCAATGTCAGCGCCCAGCCTTGATGGGATTCCCTAGCTTTGCCCCAAGTATTTCAGCAGTGGATTGGGAGCCAAATGAAAAAGCAAATAATTTTTTTAAAGGATTATCTTACTTCAGTCAAATACTTTTAACTTTTTCTGTGCTGTTATATATTATTAGTTAACTTTAAAAATGTTTTAATGCTTTTAAATGAATTCCAGTTTAATAGTTTTTAAATGTTTCATTCTGAATGTTAGACATGTTTAAAACCTTTTAGAGTCCTTGCTAGGTTTAAAAGAAAACAAAGATCCACCTACCCCCCCCCCCCCCAGCTTAACATTTTGTCTAAGCCTTCCAGGTCCTTTTGGGGGGGGCAGGGCTTTTGTTGACCATCACTGAAGGCCAAGTCATTGTTGAGACCTTGCTACGTGACTCCCCTCTATTGTGGTCCTCTGTACCTGATTCGTGTGGGTGGGGATGTGCAGGCACTACACGCAGCAACTCCAAGTTGCAGACCATGTCCAAGAAGATCCAGCCCAATATAACTGACTGAGGGCAATAGATTAATAACTAAAGTAAAAAAATACCTCAGCAGATCTCAGTCATTCCCTAAGTGTTAACACTTGGCCAATGTCAAATACCTTTTTCAAATTTTGCTCTCTTTTATGCTCAATAGTAAAGTTGTATGGAGTATAAAAGTCAGTAAGTTATGTTGCAGCTATGTAAAACTTTGGCTAGGCCACACTTGGAATATTATATTCAGTTCTGATCATCACATTCCAGGAAGGATGTGGAGGCTTTGGAAAGGGTGCAGCAGAGGTTCACCAGGATGTTGCCTGGGATACTGAATATTGTCTATGAGGAGAGTTTGGACAAATCAGCAGACATGTACATGATCAAGGTCAATAATCTCATGGGCTGGCATACCACTCTACCATTGCCCCAATCCAATGTGGATTTCAGAAGGGCATGCTGAGAACAGTACAATGTACAGATCAACATGCGATGTCAGTCTGATGAAGCTGTAACACAGGAATACATATGTGCTAAATGGCAAAATTAGTATGTAACAGACAGACCTAAGAAATCTCATAATCAATTAATCAGACTAAAACTCAGCAATCCTACCATATCTAGTTGTGAATGGTGGGGGACAATTAAGCAGTTACCAAGAGAAGGAGAAAACTTCAAGAACATACCGATCCTTAATAATGGTGGGTTCAGTATAAACTCGCCCAGGTCCCATTCCCATTAAATTCACCAGGCCCCCGTTCCAACACTCTCTTTAAATTCATCATGACTTTTATAAGCTGACTGAGATTCCAGTTCCTGTGCTCCCTATTAACTCATCTGGATCACTAGAAAAGTCAAAGTCAAAGTCAAGTTTATTGTCATATGCACAAGTTCATGTATGCACAGGTACAATGAAAAACTTACTTGCTGCAGCATCATAGGCACATAGCATTAGGTAAATAACAAAATTTACAGTACTATTGTGTAATATCTAAAGAAAAGCAAATTAAAAGTGGGTTGGGTTATCACTGGGAATAAAATCCAATAGTCTGGAAAATCTGCCAGTCCCACATCATCAAAGTCCTGAGGGTGCCAGATTATCAGAGTTTCATTATTCTCACAGCTAGATTCCAGCCTTCAGAATGGGTTTCATTGAAGGACTGCATTTACATAATGTAGCATCACAGATCTTTTTTAAAAGCTATGTACCAGTTGGGTGGCAAATCATTTGAGACCACAAGGTTTTGACCCCAGACTGTCGAAGCTTTTGAGACAACTTGAAGTCAATGAAAATGGAAATCGGGGGAATTGTGCAATATATGGCTGCATTAATAATGCTCATTTTATACTTTCATTCAAAGCCAAAATCATCCCTGAAGTGACGGTTCTCAAATTATGAAGACCAAGGTTTGAATCCAGCACAGAATCTGAAGGAAAACAACATTGATACTGTTTGTGATGAAAGTTCACAGTAAATTTCAGCTTAAATAATTGAGTGCCCATTCCTGTAGACTTAACTCTCCATTTAAAAACTGGTCTATATTTGGCACACAATACATCAGTATTCATTCTCGAGGGATTTACAGAATTATTGAATCAAGAATGCAGAAAATAGAGACAGATGTCAAGACTTTTGAAATGCACAAGAGCTTCACAATTGAATTTGATGAGCACAGACTCCCTGATTATCAGTAAGTAAATTGCTCTTTGTGATTTAGCTGGAGGATTTTTGATCTGTTCAGATTTATATGTAAATTATATGAACTTGGATATAGGAACACTAAGCCAACATTGGATTAGAACGTTGAAAATCTGCTGTAAATCTGTATCACATCAATTGTATTTCAGCCCTGAGTGGAATTTGGAAGATGGTCATTAAAGCCATAAAGTCATGGAAGTTGATGTCATAGAAAGAGATCATTATCAAAAAATAAAAATCTTCCTTTCATTCTTTTACAGGTGACAGAATCACATCACCGGCAAAGGGGTTTGAGTACTAGAGGGACACAGGTTTTAAGAAAATTGACAAAAGGTTCAGGAGGGAGATTAATAGTAATTTTCAAAAGGAATTTGAGAGACATTAGCCTAAGTTTAGCAGTAGGAGGGATACTGATTCTTATGGAATAAATCAGGTAGCAAGCTTATTGTCCACATATAGCAGTTAAACACGTGTGGTACCATTCAACTGCATTTGCACGTAATCTATATTCTTGCACCCTCTACAGGTCCAGTCAGGTGCAGACACAAGGCAAAGGCTTGGGTCCAGAAATTCATTCACACAATTATGAAAAGTGCATTTTTGGAAATTGGCATAACCCACAGTTGAATTATTTTACACACATATCTGGCTATGTAATCACCCATCAGGAAATTCATTTCTCCATTTTTCAGAAGGAGTTTCATCCTCGCTAGTTCTTCCTGACAGAAAATACTCCCAAATGGTATCAACAGTAGTGCAATGCACAAAATTCATCTGCAATAAAATTTTCAACCTCACTGGTCTGAGGTATTTGCCCACAGAACAAACAGGTTTTGCTAACCTTGTTTCTGCTGGTGCTGGGCTACTCCACTCAAAGCTGCTTTGATTGTCCTGAGCTCGGTGACCTGTGACCTCAAATAAATCCTCACAGGTCGTGCCTGGGCTGTTTTGCCTATAGAAGTCAGGATCACAGTCACTCAGCTTCTTAGCCTCAGGATTATTCCCAATGTCTGCTGCTGTTCTCTGGGCACATTTCATGGTTTGCTTCTCACTGCTGCATCAGAGGGGTTGTCCAAACTTCAGGCTCAAGCAGACAAGCTTCATTTGCCTTTCTTTCAGTCTACAAGAGTAGATAGAGTGTGTACAAGTACATCCCCAAAGTACAGGCATTTATAGCCTGCATTCATGTCTGACTGAAACCTCCATAACAAACAGACACAGTAGTGTAGTTGTTAGCGTAACGCTTTACAGCATCAGCAACCCAGGTTCAAATCCAGCTGCTGTCTGTAAGGAGTTTGTACGTTCTCCCCATGTCTGCGTGGGTTTCCTCCAGGTGCTCCAGTTTCCTCCCATATTCCAAAAGACGTACGGGTTAGGAAGTTGTGGGCATGCTATGTCGGCGCCGGAAGCATGGCGACACTTGCGGGCTGCCCCCAGAACACGCTACCAGAACACGCTACGCAAAAAATGCATTTCACTGTGTGTTCTGATGTACATGTGACTAATATAGATATCTTATCTTATCCTGCTAGGAATATCTGGCTGCAGTAGAGGTGGACAACCTTGCTAGTTTCCACCACCTTTGACAGGATTGACATCTTCCCCTCCTTTCCCTTCCCAGTATTCCTGAGGGAGTGTTCCTTCTATGGCTCCATGGTGTACTCTTCCAGGTAATCACCATTTTTTCTCTCCGTAGATTTGGCTGTACCTCTCTGTTGCAATTTGTTTGCTTATCCTTTCTGTCTCTGTTTTGAAAGTAATTGTTACCTTGACAATTTTGGTCTGCATCCTATCACATACAGTTATATGCTTTCTGTTCTCCCTCTCTCTGTAGCTTGTTTTTTCACTGTTCCAGTTCTAATGAAAAGACCTGGAGCATCGGCTTTGTTTCTCTCTTTGGTGGTGCTGTTTGACCTGCTGGGTTCCTTCAGCAGCATATCCTTGTGCTCATTGTTGAAGCCATTATATATTTCTGCAATATAAGTGGCCACGAGTTTGTAATGTAACATTCAAAGATACCACAAGAAAATAGAGCATGACAGAACAGCAATAGATTAGCAGAACTGAAAAGTGAAATTTAAAGATGTCCATTTAATCAATCCCAGGGCCCTTTCAGTCTTTCATGCACATTGTTACAACTTACACAGATTCCTATGTGTAAAACCCTTTATACACTTAATAGATAAAATCAGTCCTGCTAAAATTTCTGCTAAAAAAATTCATATAAGATATCAAAACCAGTATAATCAACTTCCTTCTATCATAACCAACTCCTTCCAGTGAAAATAAGACTAAGCCATTTAATTCCGTAAACCTGTTCCACCCTTCAACAGAGCATGTCTGATCTGTTCCTTCAGCACTTTCTGTGTATTGCTCCAGATTCCAGTATCTGCAGAATATTTGTGTCTCTGATCCGTTCCTTAATTGCTTTGATTAGCTTTGGCACCATATCCCCACTGCACTTACTCCACAATAACCAATGTCTTCATTTTTACATTTTTAATTGCCCAATCCTCCATGGTTTTTTGTTTATTTCTTTGTTCACGGGATTTAGAACCATAGAACCATAGAATTTGGCCATTGCTGTCCCAAATTGCTCCTGAACTGAGGAGTCAACCACACTAGTGAGTCTGGAGTGGCATATATGGAGTCCCATATATATAGGTAAGGAGCGTAGTATTCCTTTCCTGAAGGATGACAGTAACCAAATGGAATTTTAACCACAATCCAGTAGAAGTGTCTTTTGGCATCACCCTTCAGCAGCCTTTCTCACTGTCAACCAGGCTATCACATTAAACAACATAATGGTCAGTGTAATGTATGTAAATGCTGCCTCACAGCTTTAAAAACCTGGGTTTATCCTAACTACTAATGCTGTCTGTATAGAGTTTGCATGTTCTCCCTGTGACTGCATGGGTTTTCTCCAGGTATGCCAGCTTCCTGCCACATACCAAAAATGAGCAGGTTGGTAGGATAACTGGCCTCTGTAAAAAATGCCCCTTGTAAATTCTGAGGGGAGAGTTAATGAGAATATAGGAAGAATGAAATGGGATTAGTGTAGGATTTGTATAAATGGCTGTTTGATGGATGGTGCATGCAGACTCAGTGGGCCACAGGACCTGCCATATCACACCATGATATTATCTACAAAAACATGGTAGATATCCATTTCTTGCAAGCCATTGCAAGGAACATGGGTACCTACACAACTTGAGTGGCTTCCTGTGCTAGCCAACACTGAACCTACTGATATCCACAGGGAAAATATTCTCCTTAAAAAAAAAGCACCTGACAGCCAATGCCGTACTTCCACTGTCAAAGGACCAAGAAAGGAAAAAACATGGATCTATCTCAAATCTCACAGCCGATTCTGGAACATAATCAAACCCTACAAGCTAATGACAGCTCCACCATTTGATGGCATACCTCTCCGGGTGATGACAAATATGGCCAAGCATAACCTGGTAACTGATTTGGACAAGCATCCATTGCTTCAGGGAGGCCACCTTTATTGCTCTTGGGACATGAGGAACAGCCAAAATTGTGACCTGTGTCAGACCAGTAGCCAGTAATAAATTTCAGCCTTGAGAGATCCATGAATAAATTTAACATTTTGGAAAAAGCTGTTGGAATGATATTTGAACTGTATGGTACAAAGAGATAATTTGTGAAAATGGAAGACATCAGCAATGTGAATGTTATAACTTAATTCCAGCAAGAGATATACAAGAAAATATCAGAGTCATATGACCATGAGTGCACTCTTTAAATTGATGCAATAGAGTCGATGGAAGAAATGACACATGATTCTGCTAAACTGAGTCAAGAAATTATATTTTCTTCAAATCAAGAAATGGATATAACATCAACAAAACAAATTCCTTTGAGAAGCTCAACAACACTTAGACAACCTGTGGATGGACTAAAACTGTAAGTAATGTGAGCGTGTGAATCACTCTTTTCAAAAGGGGGAAAGTAATGCCGTCTATCTAAATGTATGATGAATAAGTATGCTCTATGTGCACATGCACAGTGTGGCTAAATTTGAATAAACAAGATGTATTTGCTCTAGCAGCTCTTCATAATTCTCAATATTCCCTGCACTATCCACATTTAGGACATATGCACAGTAGCCTTGACTTTTCCAGTAGCCATACTATATGTCTTGACTAATTCTATCTTTGACGTTGGTTATATTGAGTATTCTTGATGACTTCTTCCAGCAACTTCCCTACAAAAGTAGCCTCAAAATTTCCCTGAATGCCTTGGTGCTCGTTTTAATTCCTAGCTGTACAAAACTGATTTAGGAAGCTACAAAATAAACTGGAAACTAATAAATTTCCTGTTTTTTTCTTTGCCTATGGCTGTTGTTCGGTTCCAGGAACCACTGAGAAGTTTACTCATCCAAAGGGCTTGTTTGTTAACCATATATAGGTAAATATTCAGCGTCTAGACTTGTCACTAACCAAAGACCTGGCTCCTTAAAGCTGCTTTTCTGTTCTGAGTCATTCCAAATATTGTTTATATGTTTGGTAATAAAATAAATTGAATGTTATGCTTAATTCTTTCATGAAAATTCATTTTAAAAAACTCATTAAAAGAGAGTTGATATAATGGGGGAATATATTGGCTTCAGTTTCTGCAAAGCAGGACTTAAACAAAAAAATGTTTAACTGACCTGCTTGGGAGAGAGCCATTTCCTCTGACCCAATCGTTAATTATACTTCCAATATTCAAATAACACAATAAGAACAACTAATTTTATTATTTGTTCTATTAAATGCTGGACAATTTGATTTTTTAAAATTTATATTTCTATTATAATTAATTAAAAACAATCTTCAACAATTTAAACAAAATAACAAATCATTTCCGCTAATGTTTTTTGAACGTTGGGTGACAGAAATATTCTGAACCTTAGGGAGATAAGCTATGGTGTGACATGTTGTTAGCAAATTTAAAAGGCAAAATTAGCAGAGCAATCATGAGAAAATAACGCTAAGCTTCTATTCCCATCTGTCAAATGCATTTTGTTGGATGATTAACTGGCACTATTTTGGCCTACCCTTGGGCCCTCCTGAGGGGCATGCCCCTTGACATGCACCTGCCACTCTCTCCAAAGTAACATTGCAAAATTTTTCTGCTCTTCCTCTCTCTTTGGTATCTGAAACAGATAACTAAATTCCTAGATTTTTATACATAAGAAATTTTCAAAAATTCTTCAGGTTTAATACTGCCTAAAGAAGATAAAGTTAACATTTTGAACCCCATTTCATCAATGCATGTTGAGCTGTCATAAATACTGAAATTAGAATTTTATAATTGTTTATATTTTAATCATGTAAGTTCATAATACATATATCTTCCAAGTTTCAGTTTTAACATTATTTAGTGACATTTTCTTTCCTCTATCTCATGACTTCATATAGTCTGATGTAGCAAAAAAGTCTCACATTATTTTTCAGGAGCATTATCAAAAATTATTGAATGGAGCTACGTAAAAAGATATTTGTGCAAGTGACCAAAGCTTAGGCAAAGGTGTAGGTTTTAAGGGGTGTCTTAAAGGAGGAAGCAGACATAGAGAAATAAAGTATAGGAATTCTAAAGCTGAGGGTTTGGCACAGCTGTTAATGGAGGAACAATTAAGATGCAAGAATTGGAAAGGGGAAGATATTTTGGATGGTTTTAAAGCTGGAGGAAATCACAAAGGTGGGAAGTGGCAAAACCAAAGAGAGAATCAAAAACAAGTGTGAGAATTTTAAAAACATGGCATTGCTGAAAAGAATCCAATGTAGGTCTGCAGACACATGGGTGAGGAGTAAATGGAGTTCAGAATTAGTTGGCATGTAGTTTTAGATGATCTCCAACCACAGAGGTGCTTAAACACTAGCTAGTTATTCCTTTTTTTTTGCACTATTTATTCTGAAATTTGTAGTGATTTTATGTCTTTGCACTGTACTATTGCCACAAAACAACAAATTTCATGTCATATAAGGCAGTGATAGAACCATAGAACCATAGAACCATAGAACAATACAGCACAACACAGGCCCTTCGGCCCACCATGTTGTGCCACCCATCAAACCACACCTCACACTATCTAACCCTTTCCTCTTACATACTCCTCTATCCCACATTCATCCATATGCCTATCCAACAATCTCTTGAACCTGTCCAATGTATCTGCCTCCACCACCACCCCAGGCAGCGCATTCCATGCACCAACCACTCTCTGGGTGAAAAACCTCCCTCTGACATCTCCCCTGAACTCCCCCCCCCCCCCATTACTTTAAATCCATGCCCTCTTGTCTTGAGCACTGGTGCCCTGGGAAAGAGACACTGGCTGTCTACTCTATCTATCTCTCTCAATATTTTATACACCTCTATCATGTCTCCCCATACAGTGATAATAAATCTGATTTTGATTCTGATTCTGATGGAATAGTCAAGTCTAGAGGTAACAGAGACTCTGATAAGGGAGGAAAAAATGAGCAGCTGAATGAACGCAGCTGGTCAGGCAACATCTGTGAATGGTTCTTTTTGGGTACAAAGAGTGGGGGGGGAGGAAGTTGGGTGGTTGAGGCAAAAGCTAGCAAGCAATAGGTGAGGATCCTGAAGTGATAGGATCCTGGTGAGGAGGGGTGATTGGCAAATGGAGTCAGGTGGGGGAGGGAAGGATGGAGAGAGCAGCAGAGGCTGGGAGGTGAAAAGTGTGGACAACAAAGGGCTGCAGATTATGGAATCTGATAAGAAAGGAAGGTGAAGCAAGGAACCAAATAAGGGAGAGAAGGTGGGCTGATCAGAACAGTTGGGGAGAGAAGATAGGAGACCCTGTGATAGGAGTGTGTGGGCAGATGAAGTAAGTGGAGGATGGGGAAAGAAACTGGCTGATAGGGGGATTGGAAAAGGGCATCAGCAATAAATGAATTCAGGCAGGACTGAGTTGTGGATGTTATAGCAATGGAAATAAATGGTCCTAGTAATTATATGCATGTGCTGTCTAAAGGTCACCCAAGATCAAAAATGACAACAAAATGACAGCACGGTAGCGTAGCGGTTAGCATGACGCTATTACAGCGCCAGCGATTGGGGTTTGATTCCCGTCGCTGTCTGTAGGGAGTTTGTACGTTCTCCCGTGTCTGTGTGGGTTTCCTCCGGGTGCTCCGGTTTCCTCCCACATTCCAAAGACGTACGGTTAGGATAATATGGGGTTTAAAATGGGCGGCGTGGACTCATTGGGCAGGAAAGGCCTGTTACCATGCTGTAAATAAATAAAAAATTAAAATAGAAAATTAAATGATGAACATTCTGGTTTAATCTGAATAGGTATTGGAGAGAGAGGAAGGTGAGGGAAAGATATTCGTAATGAAAATCAAAAACAATGATCTCATTTTTCTCCAAAATTTACTTGAGGAAAATTGGTGAAACTTGGGGCTGGCAATCTCAGAGAATTCTTCTGCCAGGTAACTGGCCACTCAGAGAATTACAAGAGTAACCTGGTGTGATTTCCTTTGATTCTCCACCTGTCACCTCTATTCAGTACTTTGTAACAGTCTATTTGTAATCATTTGGTGAATGTGTCACAGCGAGTCTGGAAATATAGATGAGGTCAAATACAAGCTTCTCACCCAAAATAGAATCCCAGTTATAACATTAATAGTGGAGAAAAAATTTAATAGAAGATATTAGCGAAATGTTAAGAAATTAGTAATTTTACTGGAATGAAAATTTTAAAACTTTACTGTCCTTTCCTAGAACATTATCCTCTGAGATATGAGTTAAAAACAAACAGGAACTCTCTTAAAGTCATATGTGAGTTAAATACGGAATGAGAAAGTATTACAAAATGTTAGATTCCCTGGTATTAATATATTTTACATTTACAGTAAACAAAAAAATTATAACTCCCTAAAATTTATGGCCACAAAACCTAACTCTTATGCTACAGAACAGCAGAATTAGCAAACCAAATATTGTACTTTGCATAACAATACTGACAAATCATTGGTTAAACAGAATCTGCAAAATAATGGGATTTATCAAAAAAGTATAAAATTGACAAATGTTCACAGTGAACAGAAAATGGATTTTCCTTGATGATATTTGACATTCAGATTCTTAGGATAGCTGCTTCAATAAAACTGTACATACAGTCTGATAGAGAGAGATCTAACTCCGACATGATGGGCTGAAAGCCCTACTTCTGTGCTGAAACTGTTCTATGATTCAATGATCCCATGTCATTCCATGCCTTCAGAGGGGTGGAAGGAAAAACATCAGATGAACTGTACTGTCACTCTCAGGTTCATTGATTGTTTTATTATTTTAGACCCTGGTTTCATGTAGATTTAATGTAGGGTTCAAAGCCTTACAAATGTTAGGTGACAGCATTCTCTTTCTCCTTCAAAAACATTAGATCTTTCTATGCAATGAA
Organism: Rhynchobatus australiae; assembly: GCA_034780895.1. Taxonomy (NCBI): domain Eukaryota; kingdom Metazoa; phylum Chordata; class Chondrichthyes; order Rhinopristiformes; family Rhynchobatidae; genus Rhynchobatus; species Rhynchobatus australiae. The sequence goes on from JAUZTB010000064.1 coordinate 27,636,543, forward strand.
ACATCCTCTTGTATTAAACAGCCCCATTTATCTGTGCATTCTTCCAGCAGAATTCCTTTGGGCACTCATTTTAAAAAAACTTAAGTATTGAAAAACATTTTACCTGCAGTAAGTAAATTACTAATTAAGATGTAAATAAATGGGAAATAAATTCATTTTTCCACCTTTGTGTGGAGGGAGAGATGTGTTTTCATTCACTGAAGCGAAAAATATTTTCCTACTTTTTGCATTCAGTCTTATCATAATGTGATCCCAGGTGAGATCCAGCACGAGTTACATCCTATTAATAGCAGCAAAAAGTGAAATTTATACACAATAAAGATTATTTTTGCTGTTATGGACAGCAAGCAATGTTGCACACATTAAACAACATTTATCCTAGGGCTAGTAAAGATGTTGTTTGCTGTATGCAGGTAGATTCCTGTTTACATAATCTTCAGTCATGGCAAAATATTTAAAAGAACACCTGGAGTATTTATGGGTGCATGTTATTAAAAAATATTTGGGACCTTTAATTTTAGCTTTGGCGTACTGTGATCAGGAGGGAGAAGCGCGATATAAGAAGGAAAAGATG
>JAUZTB010000064.1:27642751-27656890 GCA_034780895.1 Rhynchobatus australiae
GATAGTCTGCCTTTTAATTCCTCTTATCTCACACTTTCCCACATTAAACTCCATTTGTCAAATTTCCACCCACTCACTAACCTATCTATATCCTGTTTCGGAGTCCAAATACTCTTACTGCAATAGGTCTTCCCACCTATTTTCATGTCATTGGCAAACTTGGATACCCTATGCTCAGGCCCCTCTTCCAGGTCATCAATATAAATAGTAATTAATTGAGGGCCAAGAACTTGGGGCACTTGAGTGCCTTGAACTTGAGTGCCTTGAGGCACTCCACTTTTTATATTCTTCTGATCTGAAAAAAATTATTCCAATTCCCTCTTCTATGCGATAACCAGACTTTAATCCAAGCTAACATACCGATACCGTGAGCCCTTTCTTGTGCACCTGTCATTTATGTGGTATCTTATCAAACGTCTTGTGCCAATACGCTACAGCTACAGGTTCCCTTTATCAACTTTGCTTGTTATATCCCAAAAGAACTCCAGCAAATTTGTCAAACCCTATTTACCTTTCACAAAATCACTCGGTTCATTATGTCAAGTTTTCTTTTTGATCATAGATTCCAGCATCTTTCCAACAACAGACGTTAAGCTAACTGGTCCACAGTTTCCTACTTTTTGCTTCCCTCCCTTCTTGAACAAGAGTCATATTTACAGTTTTCTAATTTACTGGTGCTCTCCTGGAACTCAGTGAGTTTTGAAACTCTTCAACCTACAGCTCCACTATATTGACTGCACTTCCTATAACATCCTTGGATGTGGGCCACTGGGTCCTGGTGGCCCTTGGCCATTAATTTTTCCAATATCCCCCTTGAGATAGGGATTGTTGCAAGATCCTACATACCTTTTGAAACAAGCTCATCTGTTTATTTTGGGATATTTACAGTGGCATGCACTGTGAAGACTGATACAAAGAATTAGTTTAACTTATCTGCTAGTTCTTTATTTCCTATTATTAATTTCCCAGCCGCACCCTCTAAGATTCCCACACTCACCTTAACTATGTCTTTCCTTTTATATATTTGTATAAACCTTTGTTGTTTGTTTTGATAATCATTATTATTTTTCTCCCTCCTTATTAGCTTTTAAGTTTCTCACTGCTGTCTCCAGCAAAATTCCCAGTTGCCCTTGACACATTGTATGCTCTTGTTTTTGATTTAATATTTTCCTTGATCTCCTTTATTAACAATAGATTGTTCATTTTTCTCATTGAATCCCTCTTTATAATTGGGATAAATTTCCACCGATCATCATGAATAGCTGATTAAATATTTGCCTAGCTCTTAGTCTATTTACTCAATCCACTCCAGACAATTCTATTTTCATATCTTTGTAATTATCCTTAATTAAGTTGAGGACACTGATTTTAGACCTTCAAACTTTGTCTGGATTCATTATTTCTCAGAAGATCCTTAAGCACAAGATTTGTTATTGATGCTACCTATTACACATGACCAAATCTAAAGTAGCTATTCCCAGGTATGTTCTACGAAACCATTCCTGATGCACTCCGCAGATTCCTTTTCTGCAGTACACTTGCTAGTTTTATTAGGCCAATCAATATGCAGAGTAAAAGCACCCATGATAATTACAGTTCTCATCTAACATGCATTTGATATTACCCCATTTATGCTTTGGCAACACTTCTGGGGCCTATTGACCAGTACAACCCATGCCTTCTTCCTCCTACTATTCCTTATTTCCACCCAAATAATTCCACATCACTTTCCATTGCATCTATATCATCACTCAGCACTGTGCTGATACCTTCCTTGATTAACAATGTTAATGCACCTCCTTTCCCCATATTCTCCTGGAACATTCAATAACGTAGAGTATTGTGTTCCCAATCCAGGTCACATTGCAAGCATGTCTCTGCAATAGCTATTAGATCATGCTCATTTGCTACTATTTATGCCGTCAATTCATCTATCCTGTACAAACAATACATACATTCAGATATAGAACCTTAAGCTTTGATTTTTTTTACAATTTTTATTATCCTGGATTCACTCTCTGCTGTGCACTTTTCCTTGTATTTTCTGCCTATCCTGTTATGCTTTGATTTTCATTCTCCCTCTCACTATCCTGTGCCTATGCTCTTCCATTTCTTTTTGATTTATTAAACTTCCCACATTCAGAACCCCCCCCACACACACACACACACACATGCACAATACACACACACACACACACACACACACGCACACACTTTCTTAAATTACTTCCATGTACTCAACCCAGTGCAGGAGAAACTGTTACACGATAGTCCGCACAGGCAGGATCCTGGAGGGCAAATCTCCATCCTTAAATAGCATGAGGAGAAGGCATGTATTTCATGGAAGGCATTCAGTACATATGGTTAGAGATGAGAAGATTAGATAGAATCAATTAGATAAAGTCAATTCAGCACAGAGAGGCAACCATTTGGTCAAAGTGTCTGTGGTAGCTCTTTGAAGAACAATCCAGTCAATCCTATTCCCTCACTTTTTCCCCAAACCCTGCAAAAGTTTTACCTTTACATATTTATCAAATTCCCTTTTGAAAGCCATAATTCAACCTTCATTCCCTACATCTTCAGCCCATGCATTTCTGGTCATAACCATTTGCCTTGTAAAAAAAGTTTTTTCGAGTCACCCTCAGGTCTTTTACCAATAATTTTAAATCTGTGTTTTCTGGTTCTTAATCTCTCTGCTGATATAATGTTTTTTTTTCTCTCTCTATGTTCGCATAAAAACATCAAAATTTTGTTCACTTATTAAATCAACCTTCTCTGCTACAAGGAGAATAACCTGAGACTCCCTTGTCTATTCCCATAATTGAAATCTCTCATCCCTGAAATTATTTAAGCAGTCTCTCCCTAAGACTTTCACATCCTTTGCAACATGCAGTGACCAAAATTGGTCACAATACTATGGCCTGACCACTATTTTATTGAGGTTTATCTTAACTTCCTTGCTCTTATGCTCTCCTAGCTTTCCAAATACTCTATTAACTATTTTCTCAATCTGCCCTGCCACTTTTAAAGAATTATGTACCCAGGTCTCTGTGATCCCTCATCTCCTTTGTAATTGTGCCATTTAGCCTATAATGATTCTCCTCATTCTACCTGCCAAAATGTACCTCTTGGCATTTCTCTGCACGAACTTTCACCTGCAAGCAAATTGGTGGACATTTTGCTGGGTCTAGGTTATTGACAACACATAAGATGTCTCCTAGGGCACACAGCTACAAGCTTCTATTTAATTCTCTGTTTTCATAATCCTAATGAAGGAATGTGCTTTCAGTCCTTACTAAACTCAGATCCACCAGAGCAATGAGTGCTTAGTGACAGGCAGACATATGCCAATTGTGTTTCAGCAATGGTGAATCAAAGAGTATGAATTTAAGTCACAATCTAGACGAGGTCACAAAATCTAGGGTGATTATATAATGCCATACTGAGTGAGTGTTGCACTATAGGGAATATCATCTTTTACTTGAAACGTTAAATGGAGTCATTATCTATTTCATTTGGAGTTTGAGAAGATTCAGTATGTCATCAAAGACTCCTTCAAATTTCTACAGATGAATGGTGCAGAACATTCTGAATGGTTGCATCACTACCTGTATGGAGATCAAAAGAGGCTGCAGAGGGTTGTAGACTCAGTCAGCTCCATCATGGGCACAGCCCTTCCCGTCATCGAGGACATCCTTAAGAAGGCGGCATATATCACTAAGGGCTCTCACCATCCAGGACATGCCCTCTTAGAGTTACTACCATCGGAGAGGAGGTACAGGAGCCTGAAGCCCCACACTCAACATTTTAGGAACAGCTTCTTCCAAACGGTCCGTGAACCCATGAACACTAGCTCGTTATTCCTCTTTTGCACTATTTATTTATTTTTGTAACTTATACTAATTTCTATGTCCTGCACTGTACTCCTGCCTCAAAGCAACAAATTTCATGGCATATCTCACTGATGATAAACCTGATTCTGATGATGATTCTAAAAAAATTCTATGGCTCTTTTGTCTCTCATTGGGTGATAGAAAGATACAACAAAGAAACATTGATTTACTCATTTACACTAACCCTACAATAATCCTATTTTTTTATTTCCCTACATTCTCATCAACTCTCTCCAGATACTACCATTCACCTACACACAAGAGGCAATTTACGTTGGCCAATTAACCAACTAACCTGCACATCTTTGGGATGTGGGAGGAAACTGAGCTACCCAGAGAAAACCCATGCAGTCACAGGGAGGATGTACAAACTCCACACAGACAGCACAGACTACATTGAGCCTGGGTCTCCAGCACTGTGAGGCAGAGGATCTACTAGCTGTGCCACTGTGCCACCCAGTGATATGACCATCACTATCCCCAGTGACATGACCAAAATGTAATCTTCAACAAAATCAGTAAAACAGATGGCCTCATCCTAACAAGATTGTTTCTTTCTGGTTTCAAACTTGCCCTTTGCTTCATTTATCATAGCAAAAATACCCCAAGATATTTTACAGATTATTATCATGGAATATATTGATGCTGATTCACATTAGGAGATATCAGGATAGATAACCAAAAGCTTGTCCGAACAGTAATGTTCTAATGAGTGTCATAAAAGAGGGAAGTGAGGTAGAAATATGGAGGGATTTTGGGAGGGAATTGCAGAGCTTAAGGTCTTGGCAGCTGAAGGCATGACAACGGGTGGAAATTCAATTATGTTCTGGGATGTTCAAAAAGTCAGAATTACAGGAGTGCAGATTGTTCAGAAATTTATTGGCCTGAAGGAGATTGCAGAAAATGGGATTGGTGAGAACACAGAGGCACTGAAAATCAAGAATGAAAATTTTAAGATTGTCTTTGCATAGCCAAAAACAAATGTCGGTTAGCAAGCAGGAGGAAAATGAGTAAGCAAGACCTAATGTGAATTGGAACACAGGCAGCAGAGTCATAAAGCCATAGAATCATACATCACGGAAATTACCCCTCCACCCAACTGATCCATGCAGACCAAGATTCTCATGTAAGTTAGACCCATTTATTCACATTTGGCCCATAGCCCTTTAACCTTTCCTATCTATGTACCTGCCCAAGTGTCGTTTCAATGTTGTTAACTCAGGCATTCAGAGATCTTATGAAGAGTGAAACAATGGAGACCAAGCAGGGTTTTGCTGGTAAGGGCAAGTCTAAATGTAAAAAAGACATAGAAGGGGGCTTAATCTGAAGCAAGGTCTTTGCCAATGTCAAGATGGAAATGAGCAGTCTTGGAGATGGCGCAGAATGAGGTCTAAATAACTGTGCAGCTCAAATACGTATTAAGATTGCAAACAATCCAGCCCAGTTTCATGTAATTGTCAATGGATGCCTGGTGTTAATGGCCAAGGAATGCTATATGTAGTGGGGACTAAAAATGACTTAATAGGCAGATCAATAACACAGGGTGTCAGGGGAGTCAAAGACCAAGTCCACACTGACACAGAAGTCATAAGTAATGAACTGAAAAAATATCATCATGTCAAATTAAAACTTTTTGGCTGTGTCAGTTTCATGACCTATCATGACCTGAAATAATGATTAATTCTGACATTCCCCATGATGACATCGTGGCACTGGGCCCAAGCAAAACAAAAAATGGAAAAAGGAAATGAGGTGGAAATTGAAAGAGAATAAACCAGCTCCTTGACCCTACTTAACTCTACATTACATGCATTGTCCCACGCTTCTGCCTTATTCATTGGGGTTTTCTGGGAATAACCCAAAAATTAGTCTTGGATTGAGCAGGAGGTTGAGTTGAGGAACTTTGCAACTGAAGCTTGTTTTGCACTAAAGAATCTGAACCTTACACTTTCATTTAATACAGGTGTGTGTGGTATCTAATTTCTGTCTAAGCTCACATTTAAAATATATTTTTTTTATCTTTCTGGGGCTGGAAAGGAGGCAGAGGAGAATAACTTTTAATTAAAGTTTTAAAAACATGCAAAAAGATAAAATATTAATTCACAGCACCTATTAATTATTTCCCACTGCAACCAATTATGGTTAGCATTTCCAAGATAAGTCTATTATATTACTAAAAAGGATTTTTACTGGGAGAGTTTCAAGAAAAATTAGTGAAATCTCTTGCAGGATTCAAATTCTAGTAGGAGAATGTCTGTGCTTTATTTATTAAGCATGATCTTAATTACAGCACAAGAAGCTTAGTGCATACAGGCTCGAAGCATGCTCAGCATTTTAAAGCAAAGCAGTCATGAACTGCTTGCCAGAGCATCTATTAACATAGTTCTGATTAATTGTCCTTACCAGATTTAGAGAGATAAAATAGCTACTCTATTAATTACAATGATTATTATTTACTGGAAAATGAGATTTTCTGCAAAATGTAAAATAGCGAACAAATTAATAACCTACTATAAGAAAGAACTATTTTATCTTCACGAGCAAGATTAGTGTTCAATAGTTTTCCCACTAATAAAATTATTCATTATCATTGGTGATAAATTAGCATACTTCCAGCTAATATTTTAAATCTAAATACTGTTATAACAGCAATGCGCCCTGTACAGGCCTTCTTAAGTTTATAATATTCAATAAGATGTTTAGATAATGGGTCTGCAAAGAATTTCATATTTTGTAATGGATTACTCATTTATCATAGTCAAACAAGATGAGGTAGGAATGGGAAGCAAAAAGATCCTATCAGAAAATATGAAAACCTAACTTAGTAAGGCAAGAAACAGTGTTCGTTTGAAACTTCAGCACTGGTATCTCCATAAATATGGGGCAACTGCACAAATGGAACAATGAGTTTATCCAGTGACTAGCTGAACCTTATGAAGACAGAATGCACATTGATTCAGTGCCTTATTTCATCTCTGGACCTAAGAAAACATTTTGCAAGTAATGGAGTGCCTTTGAAGTGGAATCATAATTATCATGTGGTAAAGACAACATCTAAACAGTAGATTGCAAGGTCCCCAGATCAACAAATGGTGTTCCAGGCTGACTCTTCTTCAACTGAAGCAATGGAATCAGAATCAGAATCACGTTTAATATCATTGACCTATGTCGTGAAAGTTGTTGTTTTGTGGCAGCAGTGCAGTGCAAGACATAAAGACATAAAAATTACCATAAGTTACAAAAATAAATAAATAATGCAGAAGAGGAATAATGAGGTAGAGCTCATGGGTTCAGAAATCTGATGGCCAGGGGAAAGAACCTAAAACAATGAGTGTGGGTCTTCAGGCTCTTGTACCTCCTCGCCGATGGTAGTAACGAGAAGAGGCCATATCCCAGATGGTGAGGATCCTTAGTGGTGGATGCTGCCCTCTTGAGGCACTGCCTCTTGAAGATGTCCTCAATGGCAGAGAAGGTTGTGCCCGTCATGGAGCTGGCTGAGTCTACAGCCCTCTGCAGCCTCTTTTGATCCTGCACATTGGAGCCACAATGGAACACAAGAACATAAGAATTTGAACCAAGAATTGCTATTTGACCTCTCAAGTCTGCACTGCCTATCAAGCAGATTATGGCAATTATGGGCTTCATTGAATTTTTTCACCAGATGCCTTTGTTTGCTTAGTTTTCTTCAAAGGACCAATCTCAGAATTGAATATACTAATGATTGCGGATCCACACCTGCCTATGGTAGAGAATTCCAAAAATTTTCAACCACCTTCCTCATTTGTCCTTGTATTAAGTTAATACCCCATATTTTAGACATATTTGCCTGAGGAAAATATCTGCCCTGCCAATCTTACTCTAAATCTTAAATGTTTCAGCAGGACCATCTACCAGTCTTCCGAATGTCAGAGAAAAATATCAATCTCACTTTATCTGTCCAGAAAGGACAAGTTCAACCCCAGTGCCATTGCAATAAAAGGTTTATATATCATTTGTCTTCCAAATTGCTTGCTGTACCTAATAGTTAACAGGCTAGCTTTCATAAACAGTGCACCAAAATCCCCCTGATCATCAACTTTTAATGGTTTCTCACCATTAAGAAGTATTTTCTAACCTTCCTACCAAACATTTTTCCACATTATACTTCACGTGCCAATTTCTTGCTCCCTGCCTCTATTCGTCTGTAACCTAATTGCATCCACCTTCTAGCTCATTTTTCCCACCTGGGGTAGATAGATTCTTGATTTAACTTTTAGCCTAAGAAGACAGCACCTTCAACAATGTAGCCTTCTCTTGTCACTTCACTCAATGATCTAGATTATTCACTCAAATTAATAATGGAGCAAGAACTTGAAACAGAGATGAAGATGTTACCAATAAAGTAAAACTAACTTACAAGTTGACAGAGGCTGAAGTTTGACCTCTGACATGCACTAAGTTTGCTTCTCTCTGTTCGGACTTTGTCATGGTCTTAGAATTTTTGAGATTTGAAATTGGAAAGTATTCCCCAGTTTTCTGGCCACAATTAGTAATTGTGGATTCCTAATGGAAGCATAAATATATATGTCTGGGTATCTGTATCTGTTTGAGAACAGGGTTGGATATATGTGATGCCTCCTTCGTTCAAAAAGTTTCTCAAAACTCTCCTGGTTTTCTTGCAATTCTATACTGTAACTTTGGGCAACTAACAGGTAAGGCCTGGAACTATGGCATAAGTGGCTGTCTGTGCCATCCACCTTCCACTGTACATTGTTATGCAATTCAGATATTGAGTAGTCCCACAGAATTTTGACACTTCACTGGGAAAGCTTGCTTGGGCCTAAATATTCCTGGTCTTTGTGAAACCAGACCTAAAAAATGATCCCTTTAAGAAGAAATGACAACAGAGGAACAAACATGATGAAATAGTTATTGTTAAGAAAGTACTCTTGTCAGCTTTATATGAATTTTGTTACTTAACTTCTGGACATATTTAGCATCAGCTTTTCTCCTTTTCCATTATTGGGCAACTTTTTTTGCAGTATTGTTGTATAAGCACTGGCCAACCTGAGCAAAATGCCCTTTACTCTCTGGAGTTTAGTAAAATGAGAAGTGATCTCTTTGAAACATATAACAGCCTGAGGAAACTTGATAGGGTAAATGCCAAGAGGGTGTTTGCTGATCAGGGCAGACTAGAATTAGGGGAAAGGATGAACCACTTATGATGGAGGTGAAGGGAAATTTCTCCTCTTAGTATGTTGTGAATCTGTAGAGCGCTGTGGATGCTGAGTCATTAAGTAACTTCAAAGCAGATGTGGACAGGTTTGTTGACTACAGCAAAATCAAAAGTATCAGGCAGGAAAACGGATCGGAGACCAAAGACCAGTTCAGTCATTATTTAATGGCTGAGCAGGCTTGAGTAGCTGGGTAGTTTATACGTACTCCTATTTCTCAAGTTCTTATTGTGACCTCTCATGAGGCTTTTACCGGTATGAAACTCCACTGCAGAGTTTTTCATGCCTGTGGCTGTTGTAGTTTGGTAGAGGTTGATTGCCTGATCAGTTAAAAATTCCATATCATGGATAGTAGAAGGTAATTAGAGGGATCTCGGTCTTTTTTTTTGTGTAACAGTTCCTACATTCTTATCTTCTTACATTGAGTGAGATCAAAATTTTGTGATCCATGGTGCAGTTTCTTTTTAAATATCCCCCACTGTTCACCCTTCCCAGGCTTTTGTCAACACATTTCAATACTCCCATAACTGTCAAAAGTAGACCAGGAATGGTCATATGCTCCTTCAAGTCTGACATGCCATTCAAAAATGTCATAGTTGGTCTACCTTAATTCCACAAAAAGTGCTGGAGGATCTCAGCAGGTCAGGCAGCATCCATGGAGGGAAATTGTTTACTTCCCTCCATAGATGCTGCCTGACCTGCTGAGTTCCTCCAGCACTTTTTGCGTATTGCTCCAGATTCCAGCATCTGCAGAATTTTTTGTGTCTACCTTAATTCCACCTTCTTCCACATCACTTTACACTTTGATTCCTGAATGAATAAAAATCAAGCGATCTGAACTTTGCACATACTCAATGATGAACAACCCACTAGGACAGAAGATTCTAACAATTTACAACTGGCTGAGTGAGATAATTCTTTTCATCTCAGTTGTAAATGGCCAACCCCTGATTTTGAGGCTACATGCACATTTCTTAGCTCCTTGGGCTGCATGAGCTCTCCCAAAATCTCTCCCTTAAAAATGTTATGTTTCAATGAGGTCATCTCTCATTTTCCTAAGGTTTTTAAGTGCTTATGTTTTCTTTATCCCTCCCTCACCAAATTTTGCATGCTTCCATTGAAACACAATGCATCACTCCCTGTCTGAAGTTGCGATTTACACAGAACTTCAAACTCTCCTTTTAAAGTTCTTGAAGGCAAGAGATATTGTCAAGCATTGAATATGCATGATTTATATATTGTTCCATGTCATTATGAAAACACATGTTGGTGAGATGTTTGATGAATTTTTTGTACACTTAACAAATAGATTCAGGGATTTGGGCATGAATGGTATTTGAAGCGGAACATGCATAAATTTAACCAGACCTATTACTGGATATTTTTAAGCGGCCAGAAAAATCTTCATCAAAAGCCAAATGGATTGTTTTTTCTTAATCAAAGCCATCAGAGCAAAACAAAGTAAAATAGAGAGGAAATCAAACACTGGCAACAGAAAACAAAGGTAATTAAAAGGGAATATGAAACATACTCACCCTATTAGCTTTGTCTGCATTTCCTTGATAGTTTCCAATCAGACATTTGGCTCAATGATAGGTAATATTTCAATATTTTTGCCAAATAATTGGTGTTTGCATATTGGGCTGGAATGTACTGGTCTTCAGCAGCGATTCTTTTGAGAACCGCTGGCCAGCTGCAGGGTGTTGGTCGGCTCATTCTTCTGTACCTACACATTGCAACATGGAGGAAGCAAGCTGAAGGTCAAATACCAACACGTCTGACCTCCCACTCTGCTGTTGGATAAGTACTGAATCCAGAACAGATCACAAACTTCACATTGAAGTAGACAGTTAAGAGTCTTAGGCGTAGAGCTACAACCGAGGCAAGGGATAAATTTAGCTTGCTGATTTGCAAGTAGCTCATGATGCTCTGCACTCTTGTGATTGGTTTCAATAAATATTATCTTGACCCAACAACTAAATTGCAATGACAAGGTCACATGGACTTGATGAAATTACATGGACTTATGGTCATCATTCTGACGTGCTGTATTTGAGTAAGTTGTTACAGGAAGCTCTATGAACAGTATAAAGGTTGAACAATTCTTTACCTCAGGAGAATGACCTAGACACTGCCTGGTTTGTTCTCCTGATGCATCAGCCATATCGAGCTCTGAATAAACCATCTTACTGCTAAAGGTTCGATCCTCCAAGTCATTGAGCAGCTCCGCTCCTTCAGTATCCAGCCTTCAACATACACCAGTCAGAGCTGGAAGTTGGAGAACAGCTCTATTCATTTGAATGTGGTCACTGATGTGGATTGAAAAGGTTATTGTAGATTAATGTTTTTATTGTTAATTAATCATGATTTTTTAAAATTAATTTCTAAAATTGAAAGTGTTTTAAGTAACTTTAAAATATTTTTAATATTTAAAATATATTTCTTAAATCCACTTGAGCAGTTTTTAGATGCCTTCAGTCATCAGAGACATGTAAAAGCAGTTTGTAGGCATTTTGCAGCATAGTGTTCATGCAGGCCAGGAGCAGGACCTTGGGATCCACCACCTGAGGCTTAGTTACTGCTTGTAGCCTGCTCTACCTCCTGAGATGACAGTGCCAGGGAGACCTCCAGCTCAACCAGTCCCACAAGGTCATTAAAGGGAGATATAAAGGCATGAGAAGCTAGGGAAGTGAGTATGAACAACAGGCCAGAGTGATTAAGACCTGTCCCATTAACTCTCATGGAGGAACAAAGAAATGCGGCAAAATACAAGAACGTATTTTGTACTTTAATGTACTTGCAAAAATAATCTACCAACAGTCTGTGAACATAATAATAAGAATATTAAAGAGAAAACATTTAGCTAAGGAAGAATGGATGGGGTGATGGAGTGTGTGTATGCTCTTACTGGGAAAACAACAAACTATGAATCTCTATCCCTTGGTTTATGATCCAATGGGAGTGAATGTATGTCAGGCTCACCTTATTTAGTAAAATCTGTCTTTAAGTGTGTGGGTGAGGGACCTCCAAGTCTATCCAAAAGATGCTGAAGGATGACACTGGGTAGGTGCACAGATAGGTATTATGATAATCCATGGTTTCCATTATGGGACCAGCATTTTCTTCATTTGTACATAGAATATAGAACATAGAACAGTACAGCACAGGAACAGGCACTTCGGACCATGATATCTGCACTGAACATGATACCAAATTGAACTAAATCTCTTCAGCCTGTGCATGATCCATATCCTTCTATTCCCTCCATATCCATGTGTTGATCTGACAGCCTCTTAAACATCACTATCGTATCTGGTTCCACCACTACCCCTGACAATCCGTTCCAGTCATCTATCACTCCCTGTGTAACAAACTTTCTCCTCGCATCTCCTTTAAACTTTCCTACCTCACCTTAAATGAATGTCCTCCAGTACTTGACATTTCTATCCTAGGAAACAGATTCTGACCGTCAACCCATTCTTTGCCTCTCATAATTTTACAAACTTCTCTCAGGTCTCCTCTCAGCTTAGACACCTCAGAGAAAAAAAAAACGTTTGTTCAACCTCTCCTGATTACTCATACCCTCTAATCCAAGCAGCATCCTGGTAAACCTTTTCTGCTTCCTTTTCAAAGCCTCCATATCCTTCCTGTAATGTGATGACCAGAATTGTACCTCATACTCCAAGTGTGGCATAACCAAAGTTTTATATAGCTGCAACATGACTTCCTTACTCTTATACTCAATGCCCTGACTGATGAAGGCAAGCATGCTGTACACCTTCTTTACCACCCTATCTTCTTGGGTGGCCATTTTCAGGGAGCTATTGGCTTGGACTCCAGGATCCCTTACTTAATTATTGAATGTTAATCCCACAACAGCTATGGTGCATTTTGAATGCTCTTGGATCAAAGGTCCAGACCTCTGAATGCTAGTCCAGTAACACAAGAATACAAACAAAAGAAAATAGGAGCAGTAGTAGGTCACCAGGCCCCTCCAGCCTTCCCCACTATTCAATACGATCATTGTTGATCTATGCTGGCCTCAACTCCTCTTCTATGCCAGATCCCCAAAATACTAAATTCCTTGATCTTTCAAATATTTATCTATCTTCACTGTAAATATATCTAATAATCTGGCCTTCACTACGCTCAGAGGCAGAGAAGTCCTAACTCTGGGAGAAGAAATTTCTACACACCTCAATTTTCGACCCTGAAAGAATGGAGCAGGTTTGGATAGGACACTTGTTTCGCTGTCTACCAGTTTAATATCTGAAAGCAGAAAAAAGTGAAATCAGGCAAAGTGTGAAATGGACATTCATCCTGAAACCAGTTCTTTCACACTGGGCAGGTGAGGTTAAACTGGAAAATCTTAAAGAGGTTTGTCTATATACTGTAGCTATTCATCTATCACAGTCAATCCCCACCTTGCCGTAACTTGACATTGGACCACGCTCAGATATAGGAATCTTGTTTAGTTTCTTGCCCTCCCTTCTCGAGATGAAATAACAAAACCACAGGGTTATGACTACCCAACATGATGGAGATTGAGTAGCTAGCCAGGGCCACCCTGATGTAAATCATTCAGTGTCATGCATACAGTAACTTAGATTCATTGAATTATACAGCATGGAAACAGGCATCTCGGACCAACCCGTCCATGCCAACCAAGATGCCATCTACGCTAATCACACTTGGCTGTGTCTGGTACATCTGGTACATATCCTCCTAAACATTTCCTATCCATGTACCTTCCCAAATGTATTCTAACTGTTGTAATTGTACCTGACTCAACCAACTCTTCTGGCTGCTCATTCTGTATACCCACCACCCTCTGTGTGCAAAACTTGCCCCTCAGATCCCCTTTAAATCTTTTCCCTCTCACCTTAAACCTATGCCCTCCTGTTTTAGACTCCACTACACTGGGAAAAAGGGACATCAGAGGAGCTTTTTCAAAGTTATTCCTAAATCAAGTGATTGAGCTGGATATTGTAAAATAAGTATAACTTTAAAACACGGCTTTGTGCCACTATCCA
>JAUZTB010000064.1:27692157-27704451 GCA_034780895.1 Rhynchobatus australiae
GAAGTGACAGGGACTTCTTTGACACGAGAGTAAATGGCCTTCAAACACCACCAATAGAAATGAGCTACTTTTTCCTGAATTTATTGATTCGATATAGGCATTGCTGCCATCCACCCTTTATTGTCTATCTCTGATTGCTCCCTTGGCCACTTCAGTGGAGCATTTAGATGTCTATCACATTGGTGGGTTTGCAGTCACATATAATCCAGAGCAGATAAGGATGACAGATTTCCTCCCCTGAAGGGCATTAATGAACCAGATGTGGTTTTACAACAATTTTGTTGCTTTATGATTACCATTACTGATAGAAGCTTTTTATTCCAGATTTATTTAGTTGTTTATATTTGAAATTTCCCAGCTGTCACATTGGAATTTGAACTTGCACCTGTGGATTAATAATTCAAGACTCTGAATACCAGGCCAGTAACTTAATCACTCCAGCATCATACCTTTCAAATCTCAGTGGCATAATCTCACATGCAGCTTAGTAAATCATCAGATCTATTAGTGGCCTGGCTTTCCAGGTGAGTGTTTTACTCCCTTTTTTTAGCTTTATAACCCTCTGTACACTTCATCTCCAGCCTCCTGTGAAGGACTTGGATTCTAACGCAATGGCTGGGTGTGGTAGGGTAGGTTTTCTAGTGCCCAAAGTCAGCACAACCTTTAATTTCACTTGCCACACAGGTCGATATGGTTGTTAAGAAGGTGTATGGAGTGTTAGCCTTCATTAGTTGGGGTATTGAGTTCAAGACCCATGAGATGATGTTGCAGCTCTATAGAATTCTGGTCAGACCACACTTGGAGTATTGTATTCAGTTCTCATTGTTGCCTCATTATAGAAAGGATGTGGCAGCTTTAGAGAGGGTGCAGAGGAGATTTACCAGGATGTTGCCTGGATTGAAGACCATGTCTTATGAGGATAGGTTGAACGAGCTAGGGCTTTTCTCCTTTGGAGAGAAGGAGGATGAGAGGGGACTTGATAGAGGTGTACAAGATGAT
The DNA here is from genome assembly GCA_034780895.1 of Rhynchobatus australiae. NCBI lineage: Eukaryota > Metazoa > Chordata > Chondrichthyes > Rhinopristiformes > Rhynchobatidae > Rhynchobatus > Rhynchobatus australiae. The sequence continues at coordinate 27,693,157 of JAUZTB010000064.1, forward strand.
AAGAGGCAAAGATCGAGTGGACATTCAGAGACTTTTTCCCAGTGTGACAATGGCTAACACGAGGGATCATAATTTTAAGGTGATTGAAGGAAAGGATAAGGGGGATGTCAGGGGTAAGTTTTTTACACAGAGAGTGGTGAGTGAGTGGAACACACTACCTGCGGAGGTTGTGGGGCCAGATACATTAGGGACATTTAAGAGACTCTTAGATAGACACATGAAAGATCGAAAAATAGGTGGCCATGTGGGAGGGAAGGGTTAGATAGATCTATGAGAGGATAAAAGGGCTTGTACTGTGCTGTAAAGTTCTATGTTCAATGTTCTATATTCTTGCTTCAGAGATCAGCCATATATCACACAACACAGTGTTATGCCTCTTTCTCCTGTGACCTCATCAATCAGGATGTTTTGTTTTATATTCCTTCAAGGCATAGACTGAGACAGCAATTAATTGTCCATTCCTATTTGCCCTTGGGAAGGCCGTGGTGAGCTGCCTATCTGAACCGCTGCAGTCCTTCAGGTGTGGGTGTGGCCACAATGCTATTAAGGATGGAGTACCAGGATCCTGACTCACCAACAGTGAAGGAACAGCAATATATTTCCAAGTCAGGACAGTATGTGGCTTGGAGGACAACTTCCAGGAGGTGATGTTCCCATGTTTTTGCTGCCCTTGTCCTTCTAGCTGGTGGAGCACAGGGATTTGGAAGGTGCTGTATCAGGAGTCTTTGTGAGTTGCTGCAGTGCATCCTGCTGCTACTGTGCGTAGGTGGTAGTGTGAGTGAATGGTTGTGGACAGGGTGCCTATCTATGTATAACCCCTCCATATTCCCCACTCACTTCCTATCAGTGCTCCAGTGGGATGTGGGATTCTCATGGTAGAAATTCAGACACCAAGATCAATACAACCAAATTATGGAATTAATGGTCGACAAATCTTTTTGACCATATTGATCCAAGGATTAAATTGGTGACTTGCTGCCAGGAACACCAATATTCAGTCATATTCAGTGTCACATGCTCAGCAATATTAGGTGACCTGTCTGGCTCAAGGAAAAATACAAACTGCTAGAAGAACTCAGCAGGCCAGACATCATCTCTGGAGGCAAAGGAATGGTCAACAGTTCAAGTCAAGACTCTGCATCAGCAGCGAGAGTGCAGAGAGAGATAGCCAGTGTATAGAAGCGAGAGTCTGGTAGATGACTGGAGGAAGCACAATGTGGCGAAAAAATAAGTAGATAGAGTCAGATGGGGGGAGAGGGATAGGGAGCATTGAGATAGATGCCGGTAGGTGATAGGTGGAAGCAGGTTAAAAAAAAGAAGGCAGATAGAGTTGGTTGAGGGAGGAGGAAGGGTAGAGACAGAAATTGATGGGTGATAGTTAGAATCAGATAAGGGAGGGATTTTGGGCAGATAGGACCAGGTGGGGATTGGAAAGGTGAACCAAGGGAGATTAAATGCAGGTGGATAGGAATATGGGTGACGGGCAGATGGAGTCCAGTGGGAGAGGGTGAACCTTGTTAATTGTGGGGCGGGGGGGAGGGTGAGGGGAAGGAGTGTGGATGGGGAAGAGTTGGAAAAGGTGAACAAAGAGAAAGAAACCCAGGGTGGACTGATGGGAGTGGGTTACCTGAAACTCGAAAGTTCAATGCTCATACCAGTGGGCTGTAGGCTTCTCAAGTGGGATACAATATGCGGTTCTTTAGTTTGGATTTGGCCTCACTGTGGCAGTGGAGAATGCCAAGGACAAACAGGTTGGTGTGAGAATGGGAAGGGGAGTTGAAATGACATGCAACCAGAAGCTCGAGATGGCTTTTGTGGACACAACATGGGTGAATTACAAAGCAGTCACCTAGTATATGCTTGGTCTCACCAATGTAGAGGATGCCACATTGCAAGCTCCTGATATAATAGATATGCAGTTGGAGGAGGTGCACGTGAATCTATAATTCACTTTGAGGGGCTGTTTGAATCTCCAGATGGCGGTGAGGGAGGAGGTGTAGGGTCAAGTGTTGCAGCTCCAACAGTTACAGTGGAAAGGGCCAGAGGATGGGGAGACATGGTTGGGAGAGAATGAATGGACCAGGGAGTCAGAGAGAGAGTGGTCCTTATGGAAAGCAAGGGTGGCGGGTGGGCGGGGAGGGAAGTGTCGGGTGGTGGGATCCCATTGGACTGGTGGAAATGGCAAAGACAGATGTTCTGGACAAGGAGGCTATCACCGACCAGCCTCTGTCTCACCCCTCCCTCCCATATCTATGTAGTGGCCATCTTCCCTCAGTACTCTCAGTCCTAATGCAAGATCCTACCCTAATATGTTGACCATCCCTTTGCCTCCACGGATGCTGCCTGACCCACTGAGTTCTTCCAGCAGTTTTTTTTGTAATCTGGATTCCAGCATCTGAGGTTTTATGTGGCTCAAGGAAAGGCAGGTTCAGGTGCAGTGAGGCTCCTGGAGTAGCAGTGAACCGGGAGTGCTAAAACCCATGGTGGCATGAATGAAAGCAAAGTGCTGGGAATGATGGGAATCCTCAGCATGTCAAGCAGAGCCTGTGAAAAGAAAAATGATGCTAACGTTTCAGATCAAAGACTGTTCATCAAAATGCAAACAGCCACACTGTCAGCAGAGCAGGGCCAGAAAGTAATTTTCAACAGCACTATACTTCCCTACACACTGAAGTGTTAAATTGTAATATTTACCATATGTAAATGTGGCAATGGATGGTTCATGTCTTTATATCCTCAGTTAACTTCTTTTCAAAATCACTTGTTCATAGACCTGCCCTTTTGAAGGAATCAATCAACATTATTATCATTGAATTTCCTCTGACCTTTAATCCTGCTTAATCTGTTTTCTTAAAATAAAAGAGGTTGTACCTGCATTCCCAGCCTTAAACTCAATAACTTTCTTACCTCTGCATTTTCCAAACTGTCTTGTACTTTGAAGACCTATACGACAAGCTGCTTTCACCAAAGTATAAATGCAATCTGTTGTGCTTTACTCAAAATCAATGGTTTTCATTTTCTTTCCTGTTTAGGAGGGGAAATTGACTGCAAGATATTGGCAAGCTCCTGTGGATCCCAACTAGCATTAAAACATTTGTGGGGACCACCTGCAAAGATTGGCTTAGTCCCAGGAACCCCCTGCAAATATTGGCACATTGCTGGGGACCTCCTGAATTCACTGGCACACTCCCGGACCTCCTGCAATTATTGATGTAGTTCCAGGGACCACCACTAAATATAGGCGAAAGGGATCTCTTCCCACATCCCATCATGATTCTGAAAGATGGTGTCAGCTACATAGAGGAATACGGCACTTTACAGACAATGTTTCTTTTTTGTAAGAAGACTGCAAAAGAAATAACCTACAAGTGAATCACCAAGAATTGAAATTTCTAATGGCCTTGCAGCTGCCTAGGATGCCCCTGCAGGGATCCCAGTTTGAAAACATCTGTTCAAGATTGAAAAAAATTGAAAGCAAAAAAAATACACAAAAAATTCACACTTCAGCACCTTGTGTGCATGTGTGGTAACTTGCCTTTACCAAAGGTACTTGGGAAAATAAATTTCTTCACTTTTCTTGGGTCTGATGGAACGGTAAACTTTCTTAATTCTTGATCTCAAACCTGCCCATTTATTGGAGTGTGCTACAGATGGTCATCCAGGAGGTGGGTGATCTACTCATGTATGAAGAGCTGGCTGGGTTTCCCAGACCACCAGAAATCAGGAATCTCAAGGGAAGCAGGGTCAACTTTGGGGAAAGCTAAGAATCCTTGCAGCTGTTGAGTCAGGCAGAAAAGGAGATCTGCTTCTTAGTTTTATCAAAATTCACTTCTTCCCTTGTGTGTGCCATTACAGAATCAGAATCAGATTTATTATCACTGACTTATTTATTGTAAAATTTGTTGGTTTGCGGCAGCAGTACAGTGAAAAGACATAAAATTACCATAAATTATAAAATAATTAAATAGTGCAAAATTAGGAACAATGGGATAGAGTTCATGGACCATTCAGAAATCTGATGGCGGAAGGGAAGAAGTTGTTTCTAAATCATTGAGTATGGATCTTCAGGCTCCTGTACCTCCTCCCCGATAGCAGTAATGAGAAGAGGGCATGACCCGAATGGTGAGGATCCTCCGTGATGGATGCCACCTTCCTGAGGCACCGCCTCTTGAAGTTGTCCTCAATGGTGGGGAGAGTTGTGCCTGTGATGGAGCTGGCTGAGTCTACAATCCTCTGCAGCCTCTTGCAATTCTGTGCATTGGAGCCTCCATACCAAGCTGTGATGCAACCAGTCAGAATGCTCTCCACTGCTCATCTGTAGAAATTTGTAAGAGTTTTTGGTGACATACCAAATTTCCTCAAACTCATAATGAAGTAGAGCCATTGGTCTGCCTTCTTCATGATTGCATCAATGTGTTGGGCCCAAGATAGATCCTCTGAGATGTTGACACCCAAGAACTTGAAGCTACTCAGCCTTTCCACCACTAACCCTCATTGAGGACTTGTGTGCATTCTCCAGAGTAGTTCAAGAAAGTGGAATAAATGAAATGCACATTTTAGTATTCTCATGGAGATTCATCATATTCCCAGCACTAAGTGCACATGCGTTACAAATTGACAAGGATGTGAAGAACAGGCCTCACGTGAAAGGAAAAAAAAAAGCAGAATCAAGACAGAAGAGCTGATAGCTTTGGTGACTACAGATACAGTTTGGAGCAAAAGCAACAACGCAGTGGCCAGCATGGTTGGGCATTGGACAGAATACTGATCGAGTCCCTTCATGAGCATGGGTGACACTGTGGCCTGAGAGCCTCCAAAATGAATGGTTTGGACAAGAACTGCCACAATCTTGAGGAGGAGAACTTGGCCATGCATACTGCAGCAGGCAGAGTGGTAATTTGGGTGCACGTACGCCGGGACAGATCAAGGCGAGAAGACGTCAAGAGGATATCTACATATTATTGAAGCTAGTGAGTACAAAAAGAGCTGGACTAATATGGCATGCACACCACCAAGGATAAATTCTAAATCAGTTCATTTAAGTACCACTGATAAATGGTACAGTAAACATGAAAATGTGAAAAAGGTGTAGCTTTGAAAACTTGTAACAAGTCAAAGAGAGATAGAGCATGGAAACAGGCCCCTCAGCCCACAGAGTCTGTGCCAACCACCAGCCACACATATCACTAATCTTACATTAATCCCATTTTTTATTGTACCCACATTCTCATCAACTCCCCCCAGATTCTACTGCTCACTAAAGACAATTTGCAGTGTTCAATTAAAGCAAACGTACCAACTCACATGGCTTTGGGATGCGGAAGAAAATCGGAGGACCCGGCGGAAACCAACACGATTGCAGGGAGAACGTGCAAACTCCACACAGGCAGCATCCAAGGTCAGGATTGAACCTGGGTCTCTGACACTGTGAGGCAGTGGCTCTACTAGCTGCGCCACTGTACCACCTTGTTCAGGCCTGATAAAATGTTTAAGGTATAACAGCAGTCAGTGTATAAATTTACAAATAGTTGTACCTGATTATCGTAACTGACCAACACCAATGGACAAAGATTAACTGAGAAAACTGAAACTGGACTGGAAAATAATGTTCAGCATGGATGCTTCAAAATCATGCAGTCAGAGGTTCCAACCTGCTTCAAAAGAGCACCAATCATGCTGGTGCCCAAGAAGAGCAGGATGAGCTGCCTCGATGACTATCACCCAGTAACATTCATATCTACTGTGATGAACTATTTTGAGAGGATGGTCATGGCTAGAATTAATTTATGCCTGAGCAAAAAGCTGGACCTGCTGCAATTTGCCTACTGCCACAACAGGTCTACAGCAGATGCAATCTTATGGGCTTTTCACTCAGTTTCAGAGCACCCAGACAACAGCAATGCATACATCAGACTACTGTTTATCGATTACAGCTCAGCGTTCAACGCCATCATCCTCTCAGTACTAATCAACAAGCTTCAAAACCTGGACCTCCGTTCCTCCCTCTGCAACTGGATCCTTGAATTCCTTATTGAGAAACCACAGTCAGTGTGGATCAGTAATAATATCTCCTCCTCGCTGACAGTCAACACAGGTGCACCTCAAGGATGTGTACTTAGCCCACTCTACACTCTCTCTACACTCATGACTGTGTGGCTAGGCACAGCTCAAACACCATCTATAAATTCGCTGATGACACCACTGTTGTTGGCAGAACCTCAGATGGCAACGGAGGAGGCATACAGGAGTAAGGTAGATCAGCTAGTTGAGTGGTGTCACAACAACCTCACACTCAATGTCAGCAAGACCAAGGAATTGATTGTGGACTTCAGGAAGGGGTGGTTGGGAAAACACACACCAGTCTTCATTGAGGGGTTAGCTGTGGAAAGGGTAAACAGCTTCAAGTTCCTGGATGTCAACATCTTAGAGGATCTATTCTGGGCCCAACACATTGATGCAATCATGAAGGCATGCCAGAAACTCTACTTTGTTAGGAGTTTGAGGAGATTTGGTATGTCACCAAAGACTCTTGCAAATTTCTACAGATGTACGGCAGAGAGCATTCTGACTGGTTGCATCACTGCCTGGTATGGACGCTCTAATGTGCAGGATCAAGAGGCTGCAGAGGGTCCATCATGAGCACAACCCTCCCCATCATTGAGGACATCTTCAAGAGGCGGTGCCTCAAGAAGGCAACATCCATCATTAAGGACCCTCACCATCTAGGACTTGTCCTCTTCTCATTAGTACCATTGGCCTGAAGACCCACACTCAACATTTTAGGAACAGCTTCTTCCCCTCTGCCATCAGATTTCTGAATGGTCCATGAATCCATGAACTCTACCTCGTTATTCCTCTTTTGCACTATTTTACTTATTTATTTTTTGGTAACATAATAATTTTTATGTCTTGCACTGTACTGATGCCGCAAAACAACAAATTTCACAGTATATGTCAGTGATAATAAATCTGATTCTGATTCTGGTTCATGCTTATACATTCTATTAAGAAAGTAAGCAAAAACATTCTAGGATACTTCCATGGGTACCACAAGCTATATGACCATTCCAAGAAATAGGTAGCAAACTGGAGCAAGCCAATCATCTGTATGCCTTGACCTCTCTCATTTGTGTTGGGTAACCAGATGGAGGAAGAATTAGATAAATTAGAACAAAGTGGAGATCTAGTGAAGATATTCCAGAGTGACAAGGCCACAGCAATTGTAGCAGAGCCTCTAAAGCAAGACTGTTCAACCATGTGGTGATTACAAGGTGGAAATGAACACGAATGTGATGACAGGTAGTGGCCTTTGCTGAATAATTACAACATTTAAGTCTTTGATATGTATAATTAATTAGATAAATTCACAATATTATCACACCCAAGATGCTGGGCATGCTCAGAACCATACAGTCTTACAGAGAACACATGGAGTGTTCTTGCAGAGCAATTCATTAACATAACAACAATACTACAATTTAATCCCTATATGCAGAAATGGCAAGAGCCAAAGATATATATACATACATACATACACTCAGTTGAATGCAGACAAGGAAAGTCAGAAAAATTAGACAATTAATTCACATAAGGGCCTGTGTTTGTACACAAAATTACTCTATATTGATTGTGAAACCATTACTAGACATCTTTCATGCTACAATAGAGAGATAACACAAAGTATAGATTACTGTCCATGCAATGTGCCATAGCCACAAGCACCAAAGAAGAAAATTGTTGAATATTAGAAGTCTTCAAGCAGCTACACAAAAGAAGCAAGAGGTCCTTCATACAGAAAGAAATTGTTTATCTTGGGCTGAAAATAGGTGCAAATGGATTGTGACCAATCAAGAAAAAAACAGAAGCAATTACGATAGCATGGAAACTTGAAAATGCTGCAGAACTGAGTTCATTCCAAGGCACAGTGCAGAAATTTTCAATATTTTTGCCAAAATTGACACCAATACATCATTTACTGAAGAAAGACGAAAAATGGAATGAGGGCAGAGTCTGTGAAGTGAACCTTTTTCAATTCACTACAGTGCAATGACTTTGCTGAAACTTGTAAGTGATGATTAAAGTTATAGAGTTGAAAAATCAGAGCATAACTGAGCTTAGTTCAGCCAAATCTAGAGGGGATTGTGGAAGGGAAGTGGTTGCAATAAAAACAAACTAATGATTCAAGCTATGGACAGACACATTTTAAACAACATCACAGAGTTTTGTATTAAAATTACTCAGCAAATTTGACACTCAGAAATGTGACTTTGGAGTGTTAGTTGAAGTGTGTCTTGAAAATAGGAGATAAAAATTGGAATTCTATAATAGGTGAGAATTTCAGAAGAAGATATACAAACAAATATCAAAGAGTTATATGAGCGTAAGCGTTTTCTAGAATTTGATCCAGAGCAGAATGTGGAAGAATTAGCACAAGATTTTACATAATTCAGTCAAGAAATGACCTTCTTCAAATGAAGAAATGGTAAAAGCACCAACTCAAGATATTTTAAAAAGATTAAAGAGCCTCAGAAAACCAGTAGATAGTTTATATCTGCACATAATGTGAATATGTAAATCTTTCTTAAAAAGGGGAAAGTATATATAAATGTGTGACACATATATATGGCATATATTCATAGTCAAGCTGAGTTCCTGGTGGAATTTTGGAAGGAAAATAGATGAATTGAACTCCACAGCTGACTAATACTTTCTTCCACCTCCTATGAAAGTGGGCTGTCAAATATTCTGGCCACCCAATCTCACAATACCAAGAAGCCGTTCAGCCCATTTTGCCTGTACAGTCTCTCGGAAGAAGCCTCACTTTCCTGTTTATTTTCATTTTTAAAAGGAGTTCTCCTGATCTTGCAATTACCGTCAGCCTGTAGTAGGTTACTAGCACATCTGCAGGGAAAACTCAGCTGCCTTTGCCCCTCCACATGACTAAAATCCTCATCCTTGATACCATCTCAGAAAATCTCCTCCACACCCTTTAACATCCTTTGTAAAGTGCTGTGCCCGGAGATATCACAGTACTCTGTCTAATACTTACCAATAATTTATAAAACCAGGAATGAGGAAACTTGTAGAGGTAAAGAAGGTGGATGAAGTATAATTATTCTCTGCCACTGCAAATAAGCAATGGCATGAGTAATGTTGTTTACATCATTCAAAAGAAGCAACCTCGAACTCTCTGCTTCCAAAAATCCCAAGTGATTGCCATGGTAGATGCATGGAGGAATCCACCCAATGTGGCAACTGCTTGATCTCCAGTTCCTTAATCTCTGCCCTTCTTCTACAAGGCAAATGGCACCGAAGGAGCCAGTCAGACTACGATGGGAAATCTCGGGCTCAGTCAAGGTCCATCAATGGAGTAGTAAACAATAAAATGAATAAGATGAAGCCTTCAGGTGGTCATAGTTGTGTCTAAGTTGAGGTTGGAGATGGGGCCAAGGGTGCTGCTGTGCAAATGAAGTGGGCAATCTGAAATTTGAAGAAAGGGCTGTTTCAATTACTATTAGTTTTGTTTCTTTATACAATGGTAGAAGAAATGATAGCTGAAGTCCAGGGGGCTTGGGAGTAAGGCAACCCAGTTGTGGGAAATAGTGGGGAAATTCTCTAGTAGTAAACAGTAGCTGGATGGCTGTTGCCAAGTGATGCTCCCACTGGTACATGTTCCCTTGCGTACCCACAAAATCCAGCAATATCAATGCTGGAGGACCAAAATAAGCGTGCAGTGATATGCTCGCCAGTACTGTAGAGCCATTATTAATTGTGGACTTCTTACAGCAACTACCTTCACACAGAGACTTCTTCATCAAAACTTTTAGTAGAAATTCAACTCACAGAGAAATTATTTGCAGAGTTTTCAATCTGCGATCAGAAACTGACTTACAGGCAGCATATGCTCTACTGTCTCTGTGCTCAGATCCATAACAAAGAAAATGAATGATTTAGGAGAGATGTACTGATTGTGACATTTGAAGAATGAATGAGCAGGGGAAAACAGAAGGCTTGAATTTTGCATGCTCCCATTAAGGGACAAAATCATTTTGCTTTCTATCCATTCCCAAGTGAAAGTCTGCCTGCAGTGTTGCTCCTAGTTTGCCAGATTGATTCAGCTGTACTGAAAATGTCAATAATTGCATTGTTCTGTGCTGCACTGAAGGGTCGTTCCCAGGAGCAGAACCAATGTTAGAACAGTTCTGAGGTCACCTGGCAATTCTGCTGACCCACAGCATGCTTGGCTTTGGATAGAAAATGGCATCAATTCTGTCATAGTACCCTATTTGATCCTATGAGCACAGCTTATAAATCTTTTCATGTAATTATCAATGCCATAGTAAAGCTTTGTGGTGGTAACTGGGAGGCCTTTTCTCAAGCTGCGTAGATTTCACAAATTTTTAAAGATTATACAGCATCATGAATAATGGGAACAAGTGTTACTTTGTATAGTACAAATTGTTCTTGACTTGAAATCATCCATTGTTAGTCTAGTTACCTGTGAACTTGTTGGATTTTCCCTGCCAAGGATTCCTGAGAACCTTGTCCTTCCAGCTGCACTGAAACCTATTATTGACTTTGTACTCAATTATCACAGGGTTACATTTTTCCCTTGCTTTGGAAAGGCCGATGAAAATAATTCCTAAAGATCAGATAGTCTTCATTAGAGGTTCTCTTGAGCTCTGTTCTTAGAGATTTTAGTTCTCATGCAGAATAAGATATGCCCAGTCGCAAGCAGCAGCTTTATTTCTTCAGACTTATTCCTTCTTTTATATCTCAATATTATGATTTGAGATCTGTAATATTAATTATGAAGGTTATGGTGAACTATCTTCTTTAACCTCTGCTGCTCTTGTGGCGAAGGTACTTTTGCAATGTTGTTGAGTGTGCACTTCCAGGACCATGAGACATAGGAGCAGAATTAGGCTATTCAATCATGGCTGATTTTTTTTTCAACTCCATTCTCCCGCCTTCTCCTCATAACCCTTACCAGTTAAGAACCTATTAATCTCTACCTTAAATACTTTCAATGACTTGGCCTCCACCACCCTCTGTGGCAATGTATTCTATAGATTCACCACCCTCTGGCTGAAGGAATTTCTCCTCATCTCAGTTTTAAAGGGATGTCCCATTATTCTGAGGCTGTGCCCTCAGATCCTAGACTCTCCTACTAATGAAAGTGTCCTCTCCATGTTCATTCTATCTAGGCCTTTCAGTATTCAGACAGAAATGACCAGGATGTCATTGGAAAGTAGTTGCCTGGTCATTGAAGTTTAGGACAAAGCCTTCACCAGG
>JAUZTB010000064.1:28002451-28014368 GCA_034780895.1 Rhynchobatus australiae
CACTATTGAGGAGATCTTCAAGAGGCGATGCCTCAAGAAGGCAGTATCATCAGTAAGGACCCTTGCCACCCGGGACATGCCCTCTTCATGTTACTCCCATCAGGGAGGAGGTACAGGAGCCTGAAGATCCCCAAACAATGTTTCAGGAACAGCTTCTTCCCCTTCACCATCAGATTTCTGAATGGTCTATGAACACTACGTCATTATTTCTCTTTTGCACTATTTATTTATTTTTGTAACTTATAGTAACTTTAATGCCTTTATGTCTTGCACTGTACTACTGCTGCAAAACCACAAATTTCACGACATATGTCAGTGATAATAAACCTGATTCTGATTCTGAAAATAGAGCAGCTAAAATTCCTGAAACATTTTGTTTTAACCGTAGTTAAGGAAGAATCCCTGAGTTTAGAGGACTGAACTCATTGAGAAAACTTAGGATCACGAGAAAAGCTATGGCGTAAAACTTAGAAAACTACAGATAGGCAAGGTTTTGAAATTTATATCCATTATTAGTTGAAGAGATCACAAATTTCCATCCTATTATCTACACATTTGAATGGAATTATTAATATCCCAGAATGAAAATGTGAATGTATCTTTAAGTGGGAACAGAAGATGAAATAAACTGAGAAGATTCTTGGAAATCCTTCATCCAATACTCTTACAAGACTGCTGTGAACCTTGTTTGGATTATAGGAACAGTATTCAAGACTTCACATTGAGGATGAAATAGTAAAAGAGAAAATGCTGGAAATATTCAGCTGGTAGTCAGCATCTATGGAGAAGAGAAGCAGTGAACATTTTCAGTCAGTTACAGATGGAAATCAAAAACACTGCACATGCTGGAAATCTGAAATATTCATGAAACAGGCAGCATCTCTGAAAAGAGAAACAAAGTTAATGTTTCAGCTTAAAAATTCTGATGTTACAGAGAGTGTAGAGGAGGGATGGATAGAACAAAGGACATAGCTCTGACAAAGTGAGCACAGGGCTGCTATGATGATAAGCTGCTGAGGAAGCATATAATTAAAGATTAATGTGTGAAGACAGGGCAAGTAAACAACGCAACATGTAAACACCGTGAAATGCTTGTCAGAGGAAAACCTGAATTAATAATGTGGATGGATAACCTACAGCAGAACTAGCTATTTCCAATACTGAGAAAGATTTACCTGAAATTGTGGATTTGTTATAGAATACAGAAGTCTTCAACATTCCCGGACAGAAGATGAGGTTCTATTTGTCAGATTATATTGGGCCTCTTTAACACTGTGCATGAGGCATCAGAGAGAGAGGTCAGAATAGCAGGCACAGGGTCACTCCCATGGACTGAATGCAGGTCATTTAGTTTTTTCCATGTAGAGTAGGCCACATTGCAGCAGTGCACAATTTTTGAAGTACACATGAATTGCTGCTTCACCTGAAAGGACTACTTGGATACTGGGGTGGTGGGAAGGTAAGATGTAAAAGAATAGGTATTGCACCTCATGCAGTTGCATGAGAAAGTGCTGTGAGAAAAAGAGTGGAATGGTGGAGGTAGAAGAACGGAGCAGCGAGTTACGAAGGGAACAAGTCCTTTAGAATGCTGAAATAGGAGGAGAAGGGAAGATGTGTCTCGAAATGGAATCTCATTGAAGGTGGCAAAAATTGTGAAGAGTGATGTGTTAAATGTGGAGGCCATGTGAGGAACAAGAAAATTCTATCCTTGCCCAGTCTGGGTGGAGAGAGAGTGAGAGCAGATGTATAGAAACTAGATGAGATGCAGTCAATGGCTCTGACAAAAATGGCAGAGGGAAAGCCACAGTTAAGGAAGAAGGAAGGCACCTTGGAGGCACCTGGATGGAAAGTCTCAACATTAGAGTGGATGTGTCATAGATGGAGGAACTGACAGAAAGGAATGGAAGAGTTGGAGGAAGTGTAGTTGAGATAGCTATGGAATTTCGTGCGATTGAAATGGGCGTTTGTCACTAGCCTTTCCCCTGAGATGAGGAAAGTGATCTAGAAAGGAAAAGGAAGAGTTAGAGATAGACCAATAGAAGGTGAGATCAAGTGGAAATTGGCAACATAAGTGATTTTTGATGAATTGTTTAAGTTCTCCATGAGCGTATGAAACAGCACCAATGCAGTTCTCAATGCACTGTCAGGGTATGTTTTAAGTTGCAGAGAAGGGGAAGGGATGGGGAAAATAAAAAGAATGTGACAAAATCAACAGAAAATGGATGACATAGATTGGTGTTGGCTAGGACAAGTCGGTGAAGGCCTATTAATGGCAGATAATCTATCTAGAAGAGGGATAGAGAGAGGGAGAATAGAGGGAAAATAAAGAAAAATAAATCAAACATATTTCAAACTGTGTGATAACACCACTGTTTGTGAGACCTTGCTCCATGCAGCCTGGCCGCTGTATTATAATGTGTCTCTAAATTTAATCTATTGAGCATCTGAAATATGTTCACATGATAAACACCGTTTCAATTCAGTATTGTTGGGTAATTTCAAACATTTATTATACATTGACTAAAGAACTTTCTTCCAACATTGATTATAAACTTAAGAAGGAAATTACATTCATTGAGTACCTTTCAAATTGGTGGACTGACACCAAATGGTTCATTGCCAATTAATCACTTTTCATATGTACTGACTTCCTGACAAACTTGAATCTCCTATTGTTGGTGTTTTGATGCATCTTGGTTGTAACGTACTAGGTTCTCTCTGTTCTTTGCTTTCTGTTTGCCAGATCTGAAGTTTTTGTTTTTCACATGAGATCATTTTTGTTGCTCTTATCAAATGCATGCAATTATATTGACCAAAACTATCCACATACATTATCCGTGCTTTTAAATATTTAAGTGGTCCTTAATCATACTCTTCACTAAGGTAAGAGCACTTTCATCGTTCATGACTTCCGTGACACTGATATCTCATCTTTCTTCCTCTTCATTTACACAGAAACTAAGTCTGCAGGAATATTTGCTCCTAATATGAAGGAGGAAACAGAGATCACGTTTTAATTCTCTGTATATGGCTTGTGTTCATCAGGATGAAGGACATTACCCTTTTGAAATATCAGTGTCAATTATTTGTAGAGTAGATTGATTGTATCACACACACAGTAAATAGAAGAAACTTAATGGATCATGAGTTATGATTTATGTCCTACAATAGATGACAGTGAGCAATAGACATACCACAAATGGAGTACAAATTGAATCTCAAGGATACTTGTAATGTATCTGTCAAGGTATATAAAAAAAACAAGATGTAAATTTTAAATGAAAGGGAAATAGATCTGCACTTTTTAACCTAATTTGGATTATATCTCTGAAAGCTATAAATTGAAGGGATNNNGTGGAGAAAAAAATCGTTCTGGGATTACTAATTATGAATTGCGCAATATTGGAGTTATGTATCAGGTTAAGAAATTATGATTGTAATCTGATTTAGCAATCATGATTTAAGATATTCTATTCCTGATACATATTTAGGAGGTTTGCAAATCAAGCAATATGATGTTTTTATTGTTTAAGTATGAGTGCTCCATTCTTCAATATCAAGGGGAAAATGTTTGAAATCTTTCTAATCAGATTAAAAAGGTGCAATGTGGGTAACTAATTTCATGCAATACAATCAATGAATTGTTGAGTTGCTTATTAAAGGTTCAATTTTTCATTGCTGGAATTAAACAAAGATGGAGATGTAGAAGAGGGTAATTGATATCAACACCAGCATGCAGCAGCAACAAATAGTGCCTTGTTTTAGCTTCAGGTATTAAACATTTCAAACTAGTAACTTGTATCTAAGTATTAAATGCGGAACAGATGATTAAATAAAGAGAGCCATGCAGGTTGTTTGCAGCATGTGGTAGGTTGTGGATAATGGTCTGATTGCAGGCAATCACATCTGTACTTAGAACACATCTTCCGATTGCCTGCAGGCAGTTACTTCCATAACTCAAGACCTAATGTCTTTCCTCATTGGAAGGTAGGCAAATGAACTTGGGTGCCTGTTTGCTTATCTTCTGGTCAGCTATCTGTTGATTCAGCAAGGCATTCTGCTGCAATACTGCATTCCTCTGTAAAGCATACTAGCCCATTAGAATTTTCCTATTTGTGTTGACAGAAGTTCTTTGGTAATCTCGGTGACTACTGGTGATCTTGGCAGCGCTGATCTGAGTTGGTAGGCCAGACTGCTGGAAGTTCAGCAGTTGTAAATGCTTTACTTTCCCTATATTTTACACAGCTTCAAACAATCTGTATGAGATCATAACAAAAAGCTGCATTATTTTCTTGGGAATCTTTTTCAATGTTGGCTGGTTTGTTCACTCTTTATGGCCTGTAGATGATAAGGCAGCCCTGACGAATTATAGAGTTTTACTATTGCCAGTCACTGCACTCCTGATACTGAGGCTAACAAAGTTATAACTGACAACATTGCTTTAAATTTCATACAAGACGGATGTTGCAGGCATCTGTCAAGGGCCAGAAGACATGATTTTGTAAATAACATTTTTAATTGCAGTTGAAATCCTCATATTTGTAGGAGACTGGAAGAGAGTGTGGTATTGCTTGAGAATTTCCGTAGTTCTGAGAAGTTAATGCCCTACCAAATTTATTGCAGGGCTGCGCTCTTGTAAACCTGGAGGGAAGAACTTGCTAGCTGAGAATATTCAGGGTGGAGCAACCATTTAGGACTAGAAAGACCCTCCACTCTGCAGGATACTTTCAAGATTGTGCTCTGGGCGTATTGGTAGAAACAGCCAGCAATGGTGCATGACCAGCAAACTTGAGTAGCTTGCTCATCATCAGATGATCAACAACAAGGCAATGAGCACTCGAATAAAAGGGTCTAACCACAAATCCTGGGCATTCAATGTTATTCCCACTATCAACGTGATGGGGGTCACTGTTGACCCGAAACTGAACATAAATCCTGTGGCCACAAGAGTAGGTCAGAGGATGGGTATCCGGTGGCAAGTGACATCTCCTGACACTCCAAGCCCCTCCACCACGTACTAGTCACAACCAGAAGCGTGATGGAATACTCTCCACCTGCCTGGGTAAATGCAATTCCAACAACATTCAGGAAGCTTGACACCAACCAGGGCAATGTAGCTGGCTTGATCAGCACCTCATCCACCACCCTAATCATTCAGTCTCTTAGCATCATTGCATTGTGACTACTAAATATGCCATCTTTGCAATGCTCTGCAGTTATTTGACTGGGCTGTTGAGTCAACATACATCAAGTCTGCAACCTTCAGCACCAAGGATAAGGACACTGAAATGTATCGCTATTCCTTTATCATTGCTAGACTTAAATCCTGCAGCTCCCTATCCAACACTGTTATGAGAGTACTTCCACTAAAATGGCTCCATTGGTTTTCTGTCACCATCTTCAGGGCAATTAAGGATTGGCAACAAGGTCTAAATCCTGCAAAATGAATAATGTCTCTTTTTGTTAAAATCCGGGTTAGTGTGAAGTGGTACTCATTCTTGAATAAGGTGAGGTAATCCAAACTAAATATTACTTTGTAGGAAAGGTTCTAAAACTAGAGGGCATAGATACAAGGTAGCAAGTTTAGCGGGAATTTGAGGTTGAAGTTTTTTCTATTCAGAGGGTTGTTGGATCTGCCTGAAGGAATAGTTAGAGGCAAGAACTCTCACAACATTGAAAAAGTACAGAGCTGTGCACTTGAATAACCAGGACATAGAAATCTGTGGATCAAATGTAGGTAAATGGGATTAGTATAGATGGACCTGGTGGATGAAGGGCCTGTTTCTGCACTGAATGACTCTGACTCTAACTCTGGTTTCAAAGCATGTGCAGGAATGCAGGCACCCTGATGTACTTGTACATAACTCCTCAGAAAATAGGGCATGTTGAGAGTATGGTTTTGAGATGCTGGGATACATAAATAGAGACATAGAAAAAGTAGGAAGGTTACGTTGACGCAGTAGAATACTGGTTTGTCGCAATGCATCCATTTCTGGTCACTTGACTTTAGGAAGTATTGAAGGGACTACGCAAGATGCAGACAAGATTTATTAGAATGGCTTCAGGGATGATTCAATTCAATTAGAAAAACTAGGTTTGCTCTGCTTAGAGCACAGGCGGTTGAGTGGAAACTTGACAGATGAGCTTTTGAAAGTTCTAGACAAAGAGAAAATGTTCAAATTTGTGTAAGGTTTGAAGACTGTAGAACATATATATAAGGTGATGTTACTAAACAAGTAATTCCTGAAAAGATTTCCTGAAAAAGTGACGACAAATTCAATTGTGACTTTCAAAATAAAATGAGATTAGTACTTGAAAGAACAAAAAAATTGCAAGTCTAAGTGATAGACTTTACGTATGGTAACAGCTGGATTGCTCGTTCAAAAAGCCACATGGGTTCAATGGACTGTATGGCCTCCATTTGTGCTAATTCAATGCATAGATGTCAGAAAAAGCTGTCAATTTTATAATTGTTACTGAGTCCTGACAGTTTTGCCATGAAAAATGAAAAATTCAGGACCATTAACGTGATTTTATTTCAAAGCAATGGAGGAGAATGGATTGGGTGAACAGATGAACAAGTGGCTCCCTTGTGGTGAAATAGTAAAGTTTTAAAAAATTCTTAATACAATGATCCATTATGTAAGAATCCTTTTCAAACCTGACAAATCTTTTTTTATCAATGAAGGTTTTTAAACTTGATTGTAGATAGTGCATTGAATTGGTCTTGAAGTATAATAATTTAATTTTTTTTCCAAATTTGTAGTGGTGAGGATAGGTAAGATGGATTGAGGTACCTTATGTGATATAATATCTTATGTGGAATTGTTTTAATGCATCTTCCTCCTTTCCTGTTTCCCAGAGGACCAATCCACTTCACTCATTAGCCAGAACCTTGTTCAGCTAAGCTTCAGTGAGTTTATTGCTTTAAATATAGCCTGTACAATTCCCATTTAAATTGCATTTAGCTAATTGATGCTGTAAGTGTGCACTAGAACAGAAAATAGAGGCCATTCATTTCATTGCAATTCTCGTTCTTAATAAATCTGTGTGCACATGTTGAAAGTCAACATTTCATGCTACATTAGACACATTAGCTGCTAACGAAGGTTGAGAGAAAATGGTGGTTTGAAGGGCATCATGGTCAACTGAATATGTCACAAACTTGAGCTACTTAAGAGCTTTCAGTACAATTTTCTGATGAGCAAATGCACATTGCTATGGGCGCTTTGATTTAGTTGAGCACACAGGAACAGTATTTATTGCTAAGATAGCTAATGAATTGGAGGTGGGGGAGTGTCCTCTGTCTCAAATCAAGCAAAGTCAATTTATTTGGTAAACATTCGATTTAAATATAGCAACTTTTTCTGGGGGAATAGAGTAATTTTTTTGAGATAAAGGGAGTGAGAGAAATTTCCTCCTTAATTTATGTGCATAAAATCAATCTTTCACGAAGCTTGATCAACAGGGGAATAATCCACTGATCTTCACTCTAGATAGCCAAAGTATTGTCACCTTATGCAAATTTGTGGAACTGATTGTTTGGAAATAGGATACTTAATATTTGATGCTAAATGTTCCTGTGAGGGTTTAAAATATCTGTCATTATGATGTATCTCATGCTATTTAAAAAGTCTGGCCTGCAAATTACCACTTATTTGTGCAAGTCTTTGTGGATATAGCAGCTTAGTGGTTAAAGTACAAGTCTAATATCTAGAGGTCTGGACCGTTGATCCTGGTGAATTTAAATAACTCTGGAATTAAAAAGACAGTATCAGAAATGTTGACTCTGAAGGTACTGACTGCCATTATTTTTAAAAAAAAAGATTCACTCAGGAAAGAAAATTGACCATGTTTATGCAATCTGACCTACAGTTGACACCAGACCCACAGAAATATGGTTGACTTTTAAGAATTAGGAGTGGGTACTAAAAACTGACCTAGTTAGTGCCCACATCCCATGAATAAATAAAACAACATTTTGCCATTAGCTTTGTGAAAAATCTGGTTAAACTTCCTTAATATTCTTGAAATTGCTGTATTTACTTTTAGCTTACTTTTACACATTTTAACTTATTTTTTAAAAATATTTTCCAACATAATGATTGAAACATAAATAAGCTTAATGTAGAAGCTGAAATATAAATTTAAAATATCTAAATTTAATCTAAAGTTTGATTTTTTTTTTGGGCAAAATTAGTTTATATTCAGGGAATTTTTACCTTCTGGTTTAATCACATTATAGTATGCGAAGTAAAGAGTGCAACATGTATATGATTAGAGTAGAAGCTATTTCACAGGGCATTGGCAGTAGTTCTGTTGATATAACTACAAAATTCATGCCGTTGGCTTAGTGTGCCTTGTGCTACATAATATTTCTGGGCTATTTTATCGCAAGACCCTGCCACTTGTCAGATACCGATTGCTGATAGTTACATTGAAGAATGCTATAAACCTTCCCTTCCTAAGAAGGAACAACCTGCTGAATTTGTACTCTTTTCAGAACTCCAGGCTCCAGGCCTAGAACTATATGCCAGGCTCCAGTTGCAGTCTCACCTTAGCTTCATATGTTACTCACAAATCCTCCTTCCCTGCATTATCTAGTCCTGTAGTAATTTACAGCAGTGGTACAGTACATGTTTAGCTTTCTTACCATTAATGGCTGACACCCAACCTCTTTTACCTAAAGAGTGACCAAGTTGTATGTGCAGTGTCATTTCTTTGATTTGAGAATTACTTTGGATAATGATTTTAAATTTTACCTTGCCTGACTATTCTGTTTCTGTCTCTTAAGCCAAGAGGGAACACTAAATTGGCTTATCATCTGCTCCTGACTTTACATTGAATTCAGCATTTCTAATTGACTCTACTTTCAGTCCTACCTCCATTTCTTTCTCTTTCATTAATTTCTATTAGTTACAGACATTATCCTATTTGTTCTGTTTTTAACAAGATTCACAATCCTGTTACTCTTGCAGTGACATTACAAGTTAACCCTTCCAATAGGTTTGCAGAACAAAAATATATGTACACTCATGTCTAACAGGGCATATTTATTTAATTATAACAGTATATTCATGGCATCCCTGCTTTCATTAAGCTTTTGCAGTTGGACATTAAGGGTATCAAGAGGCATAGAGTTAATTCAGGTAAAAGCTCAGCCTTGAAATTATTGAATGGCAGAACAAGCATGAAGGCTTGAATGGCCTGCTTCTGCTTCTAGTTGTGTTATAAATTCCCATCATTTACTCAGTGCAAGTTTGTGATGTACAATGCTAATATTGCACTAATATCCCTACCTAATTGCCAAAACTATACCATAGAAATCAATTACAAGGAACTTGAATGTGCAGGATATTTTGAGTATTGGAGAGGAGGATGGGAGGATATCAAAATATGGTGGGTGCAAGTGTGGTATTGGAATACGTGGATGAAATAGCAGGTGTAACTTTGGTTAATGTTCACAAATTGCTGCCAATCATCAGAATAATAACTATCACCCTTGCCTTTGTTCTCTCTTGATTAAACCATTCCAATACTCCTTTCTCGTTTTTCAAAGTGATAGTCGTCCAAAATTTTTCCCATGTCCCAACTCCTTCCAAATCTCATTCATTTATTACTTTCATGCTTTCTGATCTACACTGGCTCTAAGTGAAGCAGTATTTCAGTTTTAACTATTTTCATCCTTGTTTTCAAATCTTTCCATGCTCTTGCCCTACCTGGAATCTCATTCAACTCTGCTGAACAGCTGAATTCTAATTCTGACCTCTGACTCATTCTCTATCATTGGTGACTCTCCCCTTCAGCTACCAAGGCCTTAGTGTCTGCAGTTCTCTTGTTTTAACCTTCTTGGCTCTTGGGCTGAAATCGCACGGAATACTGCACCAGCTAGATATCTGAACTAAAACACAGTAAATGTTTGTAGCATTCAGCAGGTCAATCAGCATCTGTGCATAGAACCACATAGTGTTAACATTTCAGGTTAATGACCATTTGCCAGATGCTACACAAATGGTCATTATTCTGTTGATATCCAGCATATTGAATTTTTATTTAACAGAAGGCTTAATTATACTACTGTCATGCTGAATCAGCAGACAACTGATACAATAGCTTCAATGATCATCAGTCATCAGCTGAGTCATTTGAAAATAAAAAAAAATGTAGATTTTGCAACTGTGAGAGATGCTAAGTTGGTATGGCACTGCCTGGTCTCCAGTTGTCTTGGACCTGTTGGCCCATTGTAGTTGCTTTTTTGAGAATGGGGGGCAGCTAGTGTGCAATGACTAATACACATTAGAAGAAACAATACACAGGCCCCTTCCATTCCTTCGTGGAAACAAGTCATGCTTGATTCCAAGGGACTGCCAAGAAGAATTAACATGTAATCTTGTTAAAATGTTAAATGCATGCAACATTACAATGAGTGGAAGAGAAGTAACCAGAAGTAATCAAACAAACGGGGAGTTGAGTACCAAGGATTCCAATTCATTGGAGAATTCTGTCAGGTGCATGAGGCAAGAGTTACTGTTCACCCTATTATCACTCTGCCTGTTCAGATGTTTGGGAAAGAAGCTCTAATGAGCCTTCACACAATACTGATGAAAGTGCAGAACTCACACCCATATAATTGTGACAATCCACTTTCTGTAATCCTGCAGAAGGTGGCAATGTTAAGCAAAATTTAGTCCTTATTATAATAGTGATCATCTGAGCAGAACTGAAATCCATGAACCATTCAGAATTGATAATCTTGCATTTCAGTGTAAAAACCCTCAGAATTTTCAGAAAAATAATTAAGGCAAATATTCTTTATTTTGAAGTATGTCAAATTTGCAAAAATAATGCTACTCCAATTAGATTTTCTATACTTTGTGTATACTCATTAACAAGATGTGGCTCCCATTGGGAAGGTTCACATTTAATGCCCATCTCTAAAAGCTCTTCAGGAGCTAGTGACTAGCTGCTGCCTTGAACCACTGGTGCACTTAGTGTTAGGTTGGGAGTTGTAGCATCTTGATGTAGCAAAGGTGAAGGAATGGGTGTGAATTTTCAAGTCAGGCTGGTGTGTAGCTTGAAGGGGAATTTGCAGATGGGGGCATTGATTGTATGTTGTTAAATATAAAGGTTATGGATTTAAAAACATGGTTCTTAACGAGGAAGGGATCTTCTGAAGTGCAGTCATGGCTGAAGTGAGCTAGTGTGTTGTGGCCATATAGTTGACAGCATAGTAAATATGTGGGAAGATACATAATAGTGATGCAGTTGAGCAGAACTTCCGTGGAAGAATGTTGACCATGTTGATTATTTTAGAGAAGGATGAAATGTACTTTATCTAACGTGAATATCCAAGACAACTGGAAACCAGACGTTGCAGCACAGACTTAGCATGCACATGCAAACGCATGCACACAAGGATTCACTCTTGACCACCATTTACTATGCACACAAATGAGTGAATGGAAAGGAGTAACAATCCTAAACTGAATGTTTAGCTATTCAAAGCTAACAGAGTCCTTTGTTAATAGAACTTTCCAGTGCAATTATTTGTGCAAATAATGTGAAAGTAGTTGGCTATATTATGTTTTGAACATAACAGATTTAAGGATTTGCTGCCCTTTTTTTAATCCTAGTTTTAATTGAATGAAAAAAAAAGAAAAATTCTGGATCATGTTAATTAATCAATGCAAAAACGTAACAGGAGAGAGAATTCGTAGTTGATGGAAGTAATAATATTAGGCATGTGTATATTGACAGCTGCATATGCAGAGTTAAGATGCTAGGCCAAACTTGGTCTGGGTATTTGGGAAAATGAACATGTGAAAGAGACATATGATGTTTTGTACATATAATGCCTTTATTAGACCATTTTGTATTTTGTTTAATCCCACTGTTTATTTGAATGCTAAACTGAGTA
>JAUZTB010000064.1:28295525-28305622 GCA_034780895.1 Rhynchobatus australiae
ATTGGCTGAGCTGGAGAAGCCAGTGAGGGGTAGTAGATGGTTACCTGTCTGACTGGAGGCCTGCCACAGGAATTGGTGCTGGGTCTGTTGTTTATCTCTATATTAATGATTCAGATGATAACGTGGTAAAATGGATCAGCAAATTTCTGGATGACACCAAGACTGGTGGTGTAGTGGACAATGAGAAAGGCTAACAAAGCTTGCAGTGTGATCTTGACCAGCTAGGTAAATGGGCTGAAAACTGGCAGATGGAATTTAATGCAGACAAGAGTGAGGTGTTGCACTTTGGGAGGACAAACCAGAGTAAGTGGTTCACTTACAGTGAACAGTAGGGCTCTGATGTGTGTGGTAGAACAAAGGGACCTGGGAATACAGATCTGTCATTCTTTGAAAGTGGCATCACAGGTAGATAGGATCATAAAGAGAGCTGTTGTCACTGTGGCCTTCATAAATCAGGGCACTGAGTGCAGGAGTTGGGATGTTATAAAGAAGTCGTACAAGATGTTGGTGAAGCCGAATTTAGAGTATTGTGTGCAGTTCTGGTCACCTACCTACAGAAAAGATTATTAATAAGCTTGAAAGAGTGCAGAGAAAATTTCCGTAGATGTTGCTAGGACTTGAAGACCTGAGTTATAGGGAAAGGTTGAACAGGTTAGTACTTTATTCTCTGGAGCGCAGGAGAATAAAGGGAGATCTTGTAGTGGTATAAAAAATTATGAGGGGTACAGATAGGGTGAATGCATGCAGGCTTTTCTCCCTAAGGTTGGGTGAGACTAGAACTAGAGGACATAGATTTAAGGTGAAAGGTGAAATATATAAGGGGATCTGAGGTGGAACTTCTTCAGTCAGAGGGTGGTGCAAGTGTGGAACAGTAGAAGTGGTAGATGCAGGTTCAATTGTAACATTTAAGAGAAGTTTGGATAGGTACATGGATGGGAGGAATTTGGAGGGATATGGTCCAGGTGCAGGTAGATGGGACTAGGCAGAACATCAGGTGGTATGGACTAGATGGGCCGACAGGCCTGTTTCTTTGCTGTACCACTCTATGACTCTATGAAAGATGAGGCAGATTCATAAGCATCTGAAATTGAAATGTTTTCTTCATTATGTACCAGGCAAATGGATAGTCAGTATATCTATGGCATACCTTGCATGAATGAGCACAGATCCTTTTACCTTTCTATTGATTTTTTTCTTGTAACTAGCTAAATACACTGGTATACTATTTCATGAATATTTTTGACTATTGTGTTAAACTTCTGAATTCAATGAGTGATGCAGTCTGCTGGAGAATACCACTCAATTAACTTATTTTTGGGAGGATTAAAGTTCCTGCCCTTTATAGGATTAAAAGGAGGATGTCACAGCAGATAGAGCTTTTCAGGTCTCTTTAAAAGCGCAAAATTGCTTTTAGGCTGTAGTTACATTCTCAATGCTGTTTGACCCTGATATCTCTTTTCGGTGATAAGAGTAAGCAGTATTAAGTTATGATCTTCCATTAGCATTGCTCTCTAGTTGGGGGGAAAACAGCATGTGCATAGCTAAATGCATCAGTGAAGCTTGTGGATGTGGCTGGGTCTGTGTAATTGCATATGCTTTTCAAGTACCTATGATTCTAAAATTGGTCACCTGTGACCCTCAATTGACCCTTTAGTGACATTCCTCTTTCAGATCTACTGAAGATACAGAAAAGAATTTCTGCTGTGACAGCAGGCCCTGTAGTACTTTAAAATTGTTCATTTTCTTAATTTCACAAAATAGATTGGGAATGGGGTAACCCAGAGACTGGAGATAAGATGGAAGAAAAAAATCAACTGAAAGGCAAGAGGAGTTTTAAGTGCTATCACAAGCCAAAGAAGGGCCAAGGCTTTGGGATTGAGGCAGTGGAAGGTGCCACTGTAAACTGCAGGCAGAAGACAAGGAATAATGTGTCGCATCAAGTGGTAGAGAGGTTATAATTTTGATGCAAACGGAGAAATGCAGAGTGCCAAAGGAGTAATCAAAGATTCAAGGAAAAACACGTCAAAGTTGCTGGGAAGAATGAAGCAGGGATGATGGTTTTGATGTAGGGTTCTGCCAAATTACCTCCCCTCAGATGATTCAAACAAAAGGGAATGGGATTATGCTTATGAATGAGATGAAATGATTCTTGGGTTGCTTTTTGCAGAAATCTTGTTGGCAGCGTGATTTAATGTATTTTTCAACATTTATTTGGTTAATGTATCAACATTTGTAAAAGTGAACTAGAATTCACAATTTTGATGTAAATTTTGAATTTTTCCACAAGAATATGTAATGCACCTTTATGGAATTTCTTGTGTCCAAAAAAGCACAGTTGAATATTTCCAATGAGTAATAAAAATAGTCATGAGGCCAACGTAGCCACTCTAATCCTATTTCAGTTTTCTCTAACATTAGAAATTTCCACCTAATTTTTCACATTTGATGCTAGTAAATAATATTGGTTACCACTTGAAATATAGTTATTTGAGCAGAGAACTGTAGGAATTTAAAATGTCAATGCATTTTTCAAACCCTGTTTTGAATTTTTTTTTGTTCTAAAATATTTTGTTTATATTGGCTGCTCAAAAATTGAGACGATCTTGAATTGGATGGAAAAAACACAGGTGGTGTTTGCAGCAAATGGGTTCTTTAAGAAGCACAGTTAGCTTGAAATGCACTGTTGGCTCCATAGGGCTGAATTATCTCAATTAAGGCTAAAGGTGTTGATGGACAGGGTCATTGCTGCCTATAGCCATATTGCTTTGTTTGTTGAGTGCGCTGTGACAAACTTGCCTGTGGGTCTCATTGCCCTTGATTTCATTGATACACTGAAGTACCTTATCTTATGATTTTCAAATCCTTTCAGAATCCATTGTCTGCTACGACCGCTGGCTGTTTGTTAATGAGATTGCCTCTGTTTGCTGTCCACTGCATACTGGATCTTTCCTTGGACTGTTCAAATCAACATAATGACTGCATTCTGCTAACACAGTGATTTCTTCACTTTGAATGTTTACTGCAGAGTTCATAATTATTTTTAACATTATTTAACAGTGGTTTTTAGTGTAATGCAGTTCTTTATTGTTGACTTTGAAACTGTAAAAAAGAAAGGCAAGTACATGGTGATAATGGAGTAAGCAGTCCAATTCATCCATTTACTTTGTATCGGACTTGCCTTGTGCAGCATTATACAGACATTGATTCTCTTTGATCTTTACCTCTACACAATATTGACTAAATCACAACTTTATGCAGTTTCTACAATGGAGTATGATCCCTGAAGGAGTAATGCAGACTAAGACCTTTCAGAGGCCTGGTATTCAAACCAAAATGCCCCCCAACCCAATACACTTTTATAAACTTGAGTTGCAACGTATTGAAGCATTAATGTTAATACTGTGTCATAGTTGGGTGGATTCATTCATGAAAAGGGAACTATCGTACAAACTTCCAGAGCAATGAGAGAACAGATTAAGTTTAAAGCCACAAGAGGAACAGAGAATTTATAACAGCAAAAAAGAGGGCTAACTATAAAGAGCTAGAAGTACATAACTAAAATTAATAACAAGATTAAACTCACTACAAATCAGCAAATGAATAATATATCAACATTTTAAGAAAGTAAATGAACAAAGAGAGCACAAGATGGTGTTGGCGTGGAAAAATACATTTGCTTTGGAGGAAGAGCATTGAAGATTTTCACTGAATTAATTTCCAGGGTGAGGGAGTTATCTTATGTGGAGATATTAAGCAGAATAGACCTATATTCAATGGAATTAATAAAAATAACAGACAATCTCATTAACATGAAGAAGATTTTGAGGGTCTTGACAGGAAAGATGAAGTGTTTCTATAGCAATATTAAGAGCAAAAGGATAGCAAGGGACAAAATTGGTTCTCTTGAAGATCAGCATGGTCATCAATGCGTGGAGCTGAAAGAGATGGGGGACATTTTAAATGGATTTTTTTTTGCATCTGTGTTTACTCAGGAAACAGAGTCTATAGAACTGAGGAAAAGGAGTAGTGAAGTCATGGACCGTATCCAGATTACAGAAGAGGAGGTGCTTGCTGTCTTGAGGCGAATTAGGGTGGATAAATCCCCAGGGCCTGATGAGGTGTCCCCTTGGACTTTGTGGGAGGTTAGTGCAGAAATTGCAGGGGCCCTGGCAGAGATATTTAAAATGTCTTTGGCCACAGATGAGGTGCCAGAGGAGTGGAGGATAACTAATGTTGTTCCATTGTTTAAGAAAGGCTCTAAAAATAAGCCAGGAAATAATAGGCCAGTGAGCCTGGCATCAGTTGTGGGTAAATTATTGGAAGGTATTCTGAGGGACAGGATGTATAAGTATTTGGATAGACAAGGCCTGATTAGGGATAGTCAATATGGCTTTGTGTGTGGCAGGTCATGACTAATCAAACTAATAGAGTTTCTCAAGGCGGTTACCGGGAAGGTTGATGAAGGGAAGGCAGTGGACATTGTCTACGTGGACTTTAGCAAGGCCTTTGACAAAGATCCATAATTCCTTGAAAGTGGCATTGCAGGTCATAAAGAGAACTTTTGACACATTGGCCTTCATGAATCAGGGCACTGAGTACAGGAGTTGTGATGTTATGTTGAAGTTGTATGATTTGGTGAGGCCAAATTTAGAGAACTGTGTGCAGTTCTGGTCACCTACTTACAGGAAGCGTGAAAGAGTACAGAGAAAGCTTACACAGATGTTGCTGGGACTTGAGGACCTGAGTTACAAGGATAGGTTGGATAGGTTAGGACTTTATTCCCTGGAATACAGGAGAATGAGGGGAGACCTTATAGAAGTATACAAAATTGAGGGGAAATATAGGACGAATGCACGAAGGCTTTTTCCCCCGCAGGTTGGGTGAAATTAGAACTAGAGGTCGTAGGTTTAGGGTGAAAGGTGAAATATTTAAGGGGAATCTGAGGGGGAACTACTTCACTCAAAGGGTGGTATGAGTGTGGAATGAGCTGCCAGCATAAGTGGTGGATGCGGGTTCAATTGTAACATTTAAGAGAAATTTGGATAAGTACATGAATGAGAGAGCTATGGAGGGCTATGGTCTGGGTGCAGTTAGATGGGGCTAGGCAGAAAACCAGACCGGCATAGATTAGATGGGCCAAAGGGCCTGTTTCTGTGCTGTAGTGCTCTACGATTCTGACTTGCGTGGGAGCATAAAACCTGTGTGCATGGTCTTGCATTAAGGGTTGATCGTTTAAGTATGAGTTAAAGAGGAATTTATGCTTTGAATTTTGAGAATCTTCAGAATTTTCTCCCCTAGATGTCTGTGTCACGAAGTATATTCAAAACTGAAATGGATAGAATTTTGCACTATAGGGGAATCGAGTGATAGAGATCAGGCAAGAAAGTGGATTTGAGGTCAGATCAGATAAGCCACGATGTTTTTATTGGCAGAATAACCTTGCAGAGCAACGTGACCTATTTCTGCACCTCTTTCATATTTTCTGATGATCCATTTCAGTTTTAAATCAAAACCAAGCTGTTATGATGATGCTTACCCACTTTATTGATGTAGCCTTGAATTATCTTAGAGCTTCATTGTCTTAACTTGCTGAGTATGGTAAAAATTCTATTAGTACATATAAACAGGTTTACCACTCTGCTTTCGATGAAGTATGCATGCCAGATCGGCAGCTCCAAAGAATATACACCACATGTTTTCTTGAATGACCTTCATAGATTGGGAAAGAGGAAAGAAAAGTTCAAATATAGTGTGTGAACACTTAAACAGAGCTTTGCTCTTCCATATAATAAGTAGGGTGCTTTGTTTGTCCTCCCAATTAGTGTTGCCAGTTTTACATTGAGGCTGTGATTGTAGAATATAATCAGTTTTCCATCTCATGTACCTTATACACAAAATACATCACATGAAAAGGAAGTAAGAAGGACCTGTGGGGAAGAGACTAGGTTCATGAACTGAAAGCTTGCTGAACTATTGGGTTTTCACAAGTTTTTCACTGTGTTGAGAAAAGTGAGCAGTTTGAAGATTCAGGAAGGGGAATTTCAGAGAACAAGTCAAGGGGACTGAAGATGTTGCTACCAGATGGAGTCGGTGCTGACTTCCCAGATATGATTTAACTTTTGGCAGGAGTAAGATGCTTAGCGAGTCCTTGGAGCCTACCTCACTTTCTTTGTTCTCCGATAGCTGAGGAGAGTTTGTTTACAGACGATTGTATTCCTCAGGAAATGCCTGCTTTATACTATGAAGTTTCCAACAATAATTACTGTGTTATTTCCCTGTACTGAGGAATCAAGTATATCATATAGTCCAGTGGGAACAGTTATGTTTTATACTTTCAGTAATCTCTATGTGAACTACTTTATTGCTCTTCCCCCACACCCTTTTTTCTGAAGTTCAGCCATTCCCGTGCATAGCTACAGGGCTTGAAATGGCCACATTCTGCAAGATTAGTTCCCCTTTGCCTCAAGTGCAAAGCTAATTGCTTGCCTTGGTCACACAACATCATTGACAGGATCTCTAAAGGAACATCACAGTGCTAAGCTGATATGTACTACTCTTATAATTCAATCATGGCATTGACATTTTAATCATGTCCACCATCCCATTTATGGGAAGTAGAATAGGGAAGTAGTTAAAATATTCAAATTATTTTTGAAGTTCAACAAAGACTAGAAATCTTGGTTAACTAAATACTGAACATCCTACCATTGCAAGGCAGAAGTCAATGGAGTCAACAGAATTTTGAACAATATAGCCAGCTCAGCAGGGTACATGTCAAAGGAAGTCATATTCAAGCAGTATAGAATACTGGTTCGTCTTCATTTCGTGTATTGTCTCCAATTCGTGTGTTTCACACAGATGGCAGATTGTCAGAAATGGACTGAGGGCAGAGAAGAGCTGTGAGGTTGATTCTAGCATCAGAGGAATGGTGCTATGGCTGGTACTCTCCTGTAGAAATAATGATGAAGATCACCATTACTATGGAGTAAAATAGACAGCATTTTCCATTAACTTTGCATGTACAAGTGTGGAACTTGAGATACAGTTGTCTTAGTTGCACTGTTTTTCAGAGCTACTCTATATCAATATGGCACTGAGACATTGTTTTGATATATGTGGGGAAAAAGTGTGAATGTGCAGTGTTTCACTTACTAGTTAACCAAGTAATCACATCAAAAAGAGTTTGCCTATTGAAGTTAATGTGAATTTTTAATTAGATATTCATTCACTAAAGAGGTTTCCTTGCACTAAAAATGTACCTTTAAGTATGAATTTTCATTCCCTTTACTTATTGACTTTAAAAAATCAGATTTTTATTACTCCTTTTTAACTATTATCTCTTTATTAGTTATGTTTTTCTTTTGCTCTTTATTTTGCTCTGGTTATGACTTTATAATATTTGCACTTCTCAATTTTGAATTAGCATGGTTCAATAGGATTCTCCAATCACATTAGATAAGGAGACATGCAGTTGCTCTTACTGATCTCACTAATCCTAGATTCCTAGTAGAGATTCCTGAGTTAAAGTAACTTTACTTTTGCCTTATGTTATAATGTAAAAGCCTACAGGAAGTCTATGGATAAATGCAGTGAAGAGCAACAACTGGTAAAACCAAAATATGGACTGTTAATTGGGTTTCTGGATTCATGAACTAGATTGGGTTATGTGCCCTCCTTCATCTGGATTATGAGATCATATGGGATTGCTGGCATGGACAAAAATCCCACTCGTAGGATATCCACAAAGAATTGTTGACAGTTTTGACTGTAACTGAGCTAGTCTCGAGCAGTGGCAGTAGCATAGCATTTCACTCCTAATGGACTCCTCACGCAGTACAGACATAACCATTCAAATGTCTGCAGCTTTACCAACTCTCAGGCTAGAAAATTCATCTGTTCAATCCATGCTAGATTAATCTGGTGAAAATTCAGTGTGTCATAGAACATTACAGCACAGTACAGGCCCTTCGGCCCACAATGTTGTGCCAACATCTTATCCTGCTCTAATATCTTTCTAACCCTTCCCTCCCACATAGCCCTCCCTTTTTCTATCACTCTGATGAAGTGAAAGGGCAGAATTCATTTTCATCTGCTTCATCAATGACCTTCAATTGTAAAGTCAGAAAAGGGTGTGTTTGCTGAGTCAGTGTTTTATCTGAGAAGCACCATTCGCAACTCCTCAGATAATGAAGCAGTCCACATCCAAATGTAGACAAGCCTGGGCTGATAGGTGGCAAGTAACATTTATGGCACATAAGTGCTAGGCAACGATGACATCCAACAAGAGAAAATCCAGTTAACACCCCTTTCATTTAATGGCATTACCTTCACTTAATACTCCACTATCAATATCTTGGGGGTTGCTATTGAAAAGAAACTAACTGGAGTTGCTATTTACACAATGAAGCTACAAGGGCAGATCAGAGGCTTGGAGTCCTGCAATGAGTAACTCGCCTCCTAACTCCCCAAAGCCTTTCCATCATGTACAAGTCTCAAGTTGGGAGTGTGATGGAATTCTCTCCACTTGCCTGGATGAGTGCAGCTTCAACAACACTTAAGAAGCTCAGCAGCATACAGGACGTAGCAGCCCTCTTGAAAAGCACCCTGTCCACATCTGTTCATTCACTCTCCATTGACACACAGTGGCAACAGTTTGTACCATCTATAGGATGCACTGAAGCAACTCACCAAGACTCCTTGGACTACATTCCAAACCCATGACCTCTACCATGGGCAACAGGGGCAACAAAAGCATGGGAGCACCACCACCTGGAAGTTGCCTTACAAGCCACACGCCATCCTGACATGGAAATATATTGCAATTTCTTCACCATCACTGGGTCAAAATCCTGGAATTGCTGACCTAACAACCTTGTGGGTGTACCTCAAGGACTGTAGTAGTTCAAGAAGACATCTCAGCACCACCTTCTGAAGGGCAACTCAGGGATTGGCAATTAAATGCTGGTAATTAAATGCTGGTTCAGCCTGCGAAGCCCACATAGTCATAAAGCCATACAGCAAAGAAACAGGCCCTTTGGCCCAACTTGTCCATGCCAAGTAAGTTGCCTATCTGAGCTACTCCCATTTGGCCTAAATCCCTCTAAACTTATATATAAGAGGCCTGGGCTAAACAGAGGAGCTGAGAACCACTCTTGGAAACTGGAAAGAATAGTATATTTGCAGGTAGCTTCCATGGTCACCTAATCTAATGAAGAATTCAATAGCTCACTGTGTCCTTCAAATGGTTTCTGATATAGTGGAAAGCAAGATTGTACTGATTACAGTTGTTGGAAAAACTTGTGAAGCCGTAGATTCCTATGTCACATGACTTCATATCTTCTTTAAATTTAATTAAATCTACCTTTCCCATGGCAATTGTTAGTTAAGTCACATCCATAGCTCTGCTCCTGGAGAAGTATTTCAAATCAAACTGACTTTTGTTTGTTTCCACAGGCATTAACTAACCAATTAAGTAATTCTATTTTTTTTGCCTGTTCCTCATTATAGACAGTTTTAGCTCTTGTGCCTGGGAGAGTTTAATTCCTTGGTTAAACAAAGGTGTTGGCATAAAATCAGAATCAGGCATTATCACTGACATGTATCCTGAACTTTGTTGTTTTGCAGCAGTAGTACATTGCAAGACGTAGTCATAAAAATTACTATAAGTTACAAAAATAGATATTGCAAAAGAGGAATAATGAGGTAGAGTACATGGACAGTTCAAAATCTGATGGCGGAGAGGAAGAAGCTGTTCCTCAATCATTGAGTATGGGTCTTCAGGCTCCTGTGCCACCTCCCCAATTTCCCAATGGTAGTAATGTGAAGAGGGCATGTCCCGGGTGGTGAAGGACCTTAATGATGGATGCCACCTTCTTGAGGCACCGCCTCTTGAAGATGTGATCTGAAAATCTTGTGATAAAAGCTTTATTTAGTAATTGGGTGCAGGAGTAGTAAATCCATTTGAGATACCCACTGTGCTTTACTGCTGAAGGAGTTAATTATCATTTACTTTTAAAATAAAACAAAGTACTAGAAACACTCAGCAGATCAGGCAGTCTCTGTGGAAAGAGAAACAGAAGGATGAGGGCACTTCATTT
>JAUZTB010000064.1:28667716-28677724 GCA_034780895.1 Rhynchobatus australiae
ACTGACATCGAACCTAAGAGTCAGTTTGGTGAATTTTCGGATGTAATCTAGCAGGGCACAATGAGTTATGTTGCCAAGCAATAACCTGTCTAGTGCTTTGCCTGAAGGTTAAGGGAGAGTTAGATCCGTTTGCGAGTTGGTTCAGTTGTCAGTTCGTGGTCAAGCGACACAACGATTTTATATGTGGGGAAACATCCACAGATTCCGAAAGTAAGTGACACCCATTTTGAAGATGTTTTCTTTAAAGCAGTGGAATTATTGGAGAGCATTTGTACAATCATGCTACCTCATCACTAATCGGACTGTTTAACAATGGGCTGTTGGTGATGAGTATGCAAGCACAAACTATCAAAAGCATTCTGGGCATGTCCAAGCCTACTTTCATGCTGCACAATTTGGTTTTTTGAATGATGCTTTTAAGCGTGCGCTCGCCACCATATCCACTCCCTGGGTAGAGCTGATAACGGCGAGGATGCAAGCACAACATTCAAGCGCATTCCTTTCAATCACGAATTCTGCGACATTCTGTAATGTCCAGCCATAGGGCCTCCTTTTTCCTGTTTGCTCTCTGAAAATATCAGGACCATTGAGTCCTCACAGCAGCTGTTGGCTGTTGGAAGGGTAATTATTATTTGTCTTAACAGTTGTAGATCGTTATTGCAATCCTACACTTAGTTTCTATTCATGAGCAAGGCTAGTTTAGTACTGCAAACGCACTGAGTAGCCCATGGAAAGGGGGCTTCCCATGGTGAGTGCAGAAGCACAAGCATTAAGTAGCTTTATTTTTCCTAAAGCGAGGCATCAACGCATCTTTTTTCTCCCACATGTGCACATTCACCACTGAACGGGCCCTTTAAGAACACCGTTGGCGTGTTCAAAGGCAAGCCAAAGGCTTTAAAGACTCTCGTGAAGACACTTGATACTTTTTTTTTCTATTTATTGTTAAATCGAAACCAAAGAAACTTTTTCTGCACCTAATTGTTCTGCAACAAACTTGTAAAAAAAAAGCACGTCAGGAAACAACGTAGGCACTGTGTTTCAATGGATGTCTTAGTCGTTTAGGGAAGCAGAGTTTTGAAAGGGTTAAAAAGCAAAGCAGCAACAAGAAGGAAGCAATGCCAGGGTCATCGCTGCTTCATTTGACGACACTCTCCGCCTCTTAAAGTTGAATTTTGTCTTTAACGTGTGCCTATGCAGTTTTTGAGAGACGTTGTACAGAACAACAGAAAACCTCTTCCGCTTCGACCAAAGTCAGCTTCACAGAGACGTGGATCTGCTTGTATTTTTTATGCAACACAGTTGAGTGCTGTTTGCATTACTGGCCTGTCCTTCAATGCCCATCTTATTAAGAGAGGGAAATGCCCACTCAATTTTACAATTTCCTCTTAATTAGCAATTCTAGTGGAACAGGATACCGACAAATGGATCCAAATGGCTCCAAGCACAAGATGTTAAGGTGCAGATTAAACACCTCTACCAAAGACAGCAACCTATTCCCATATCCCGGTAAAGGTAACTAAATATGGGAGTGTTTGCAAATCATATGTTGCATTACGTTAATTACTAAGCATTACCGTGGTATCTGATTTTAGTCATATAGCAAGTATTCAATTGAGCCAATATTTCTTACTCAAGTTTCTAGTGGATAATTTAAGTGAAATAATAATTTTGATGATTCAATCTATTGTAATTTAATACAGTTCATTCAATATTAATATATTTTAAATTAATTTACTTGTACTGTCTATCTAGTTAAAATTTATAATTTTCTATTTTGAAATGTTGACATGATAATTATTTAATTTAGAAGGCTCAGGACCTATTAAATAATAGATTTTTCTTTACAAAGTTCACTCTTCATCTTAAGCACAACAAGCCCACTGGTAATGTTCATTGGTGAATTTGGTAAATGACGACAATAGCTAATGTATCATTTGTGCTTTAACCTAAGAATCCTATGAGTTTCTTTTTCATTGTGTGTCAATTGACCTTTAGCTCAGCATCTTGTGCATGGAGTCCATGCACACGTCTAAGATGAGTTCAACTTTCAAGAATATCAGGAAATCTCCAAGAATTTTACAAAAAGAAGACAGTGCAGTATTGGTATACTGTATTCCAAAGGCTTTATCCAGGAATGTGGAAGCTTTTATCCTTAAACAAAGCTATATCCAAAGAAACCAAACCGATTGGACCAGCAAATTGAAGGTAGTCCCCACAGAGAGAATCAACGGTATTTTCCCTGTGTGGCTCTTATTATTTTTTACCAACTTGGCTGTTAAAAATATACCATATTGTGGCAACAAGTTCAGACAGCTGACAGTGATATTTGCATTGCAAGTCACAATACCCACATGCCATGTAAGTGATTTAACTAACAAAAGCTGATTTCTAAACAAGTTAGTAATTTTTAAAGTGCTTTTGACTGTAGGTTAGAAATTTAAAAAAAGCTATATTAGCTTTATTATTATTACTTGTATTATTATTTGGGGTATTTATTGTGAACTATATATTTAAACAGTGATTTTTCTCTTATTTATCAAATACTATAAATGCATTTAAAATAAAAGATGTAGTGCTTCGAATGGCCTCAAGTTTTCACACTGTCTGCTTATTTTATAAAGCAGACAAGGTTAATTCTTTAACTTTGACTCTTTTTTGTTTTTATTAGGAAAGAAAACAAATTACTACTGGGAGTAACATTGCAAGCACATAACCATA
Organism: Rhynchobatus australiae; assembly: GCA_034780895.1. Taxonomy (NCBI): domain Eukaryota; kingdom Metazoa; phylum Chordata; class Chondrichthyes; order Rhinopristiformes; family Rhynchobatidae; genus Rhynchobatus; species Rhynchobatus australiae. The sequence goes on from JAUZTB010000064.1 coordinate 28,670,435, forward strand.
CATTTAAGACAAATCCACTTCTGCTTCCTGTAAAATTATAGAAGCATTAGGTTTTTTCAAACTGTATCAGTAGGCATCCAATAATAGTTGAACTTGGTGCTTTCTGTGCAAAAACTACCTGAGCCAATCCAAGGTTTTTCTTGTTGTTACCAGTTTTTGGATTTTAGGGCCTTCAAGCACTTCATCTTTTATTCTGAATTTTCAATGCCAAAGAATATTTCCACTATAAGCGCTGAAAGATAACCCTTCAGTCTTACTAGTAATTACATGGATGAGCAATGATTTTATATGGAACAATACAGCATGTACTGATGGGAAAATGAATACACAACAGGAAATACTTTAATGATCTTTCCACCATTGTTTAGCCCTGTGTCCAAATGACTTTAGATAACTTCTTTTGATTGTGAAGAAGTCTTTAGCATTAGTGACAAGAGACAGAAAAAAAACCCCTGAACTCGCTGCTTCCAGGTATGAACTATATGTAAAAGCTCTTTCTACTTCTAGTGAGAACCAAAGAGGCTACCTCACTGAATTTTTCCATTTGTAATTTTAATCGCGTCGATGATACCAAAGATACCAAAGATTTCTTTCTCTGCACGGTCTGCCTTTTGCTCCTGCTCATGTATAGACTGTCTCCTAAATACAGCTGCAACTCAGATACCCCAAAGATCTAAATGGTCATGTGCACTGATTCTAAATGTGTGTTTTTTTTTCTGTGCTGTTAAAAATTTCCTTAATAATAGCCATCATCAGAGATTAAACATACTATATTTGACGTGTTAGAGAACCTTAATTGTTGTACTTATGGTCCATATTTTTATTCAAAAGAAAGCTAATGTCACCAGCATTTTGCTGTATTTTGCTTATGTCAAATATTAATCCAAAATATGCAGCAGTATTGATTGGAATTAATTTAAAATAATTTGTATTTACAATGTGTGATTATGCTGTTTATTGAATTCTGTACTTTCTAAATTAAAATGAGAAATTCTTCTGAAGGAACCTAGAAAATACAAAGTCAAATTGTTAATTTAATGTAAGGCTTGTCGTTATTCTGATATAGTGGCAAGGTGAGTTGGTAAATCAGCTACGATCTGCCACTCAGTTTCTCTTTGTTTGATTCAGCAATATCTAACACATATACATCTATATTCTAAACAGAAGAACACATGGCATCTAGAGTTAGTTCTGTCATTGTAATTCAGGGCCTGATTTATTTTTCATTAGTGCAATGTCAATCAAATTCCTAAAATAAAACAAACCAAGAATACATTTGACCCGTTGTTATTTAGATCCTTTTTAAGAGGTTTTGGATTGAACAACACATTTTAAAATTAAAGCCTACATAAGAAAATGGTGACAGGGAATAAAACTTAAATTGCAACAGAAAATATCCATCGGAATTGAACTCTTCTTTAAAAAAAATTCTTGCACACTGAACCTGATACGAGAATGAATCTTCTGATCTCTTGGGTGGAAAAGATTGAGTTAATTAAAGCAATTGTGTTTTGCTTGCTGTTTAATTCATGCTGTTTGTACATATACAAAATTGAAGAATCCAAAGCTAAAAAGGATAGAAATAACTAATTCAAGTTCATTTCCTAATAAACTATGCAAAGATTACTTTATTGCATTAAAAATTCCTTGCATCTATTTGTATAAAATGTACCCTCACAAACTCACTTTATTTTTGCTACCCTGGGCAGAAAATAAATTCTCACTGATGTATAATCATGTAAAATGTTCCCAAGTCTTGAATTTTTTTACAGGAATTTCAAGAAGATGGCACCCTTTTATTCTGGGAAGATTAATTTGACTTTAATTGAACTTATGTACTCAGATAATGTCAACCAATCCAGTGCCTAGATTGTTCAATGTTTTTCGTCTTCAATAGCATTAGTGATTTAGCCAAATCATATACCATTTATTAATGCACAGAAAAAAATAAACAAAAACACATCCTGAATTAGTGCCCACCATTAGCAAAATACCTGTTTTCTAATATCTAGATGCACGCTTTAGTTGCAAAGTGTGATAAACCACGGGACGAGTGCCTTGCTTGAACCAAAGCGGTGTTTCTTTCCAGTTTCGAAACCTCTGTGCATTTTTTATTCCTGTGAATACCTCAGCTTCAAAAGGCCACCATTTTTTTATTGCTGGTGAGCCCAATACTGTGGTGCTTTGCAATGCAACCATGCAAAGAACTAAACAAAGATACCAAAGTTTTCTCTCGATCTCAGTCTCTATCTTCTTTCTCTTTACGATACCAAAGCTTTAAAAAAAAACTGAATTGAGTAGGTTGGCAGCGCAGACCGTGCATTCCTTACCGAATTTTCTCAGATATACCTCATAGATAATAGTGTCTAGAGTGATGTTATTATAGCATATGTAATAAATTATTCACTCGTTTTTTGGTAACTGTGACTATGATATAAAAAAAGCTTTATACATTTTAAGTTGTGATTTTTTGTAATAGTTGACAGGTGCGCTTATGGAAGGATTGTATATGTTTCATGGAATTTGGGGAAGTTGCAGAACTAGCCCAAAGTTTACAGTTTTCATATTCTGAAGAAACAATCCATTGTTTATTTTTTCTTTGTGTGCGTGTGTATGTGCATTTAAGATGCGTTTATTTCCACATTGTCCTACATAGACTTATTGACTAATTGTTATGTGTTGAAAGTGTAGTGTTAAAATTAGCAACTGCCAAACAGTGCTATAATTTTATGCATGAAGCTGTAAAAAAAAGTTTAGCAAAGGTGATGCATTGTGATTATTGAGAGTAATATTTTTTAATTTAAGGAAATAGTTTTTTGTTCTTTTCTAAAAATAGATTTTATTTATGCATGAGAGCCTGTTATTTGTTAGACATTGTGGAACAGTTGTGTATATATTGGACTGTGAAAGCAAACACAGTTGAATTGAATACACTGGATAAGTTGGCGCACAGGGATTGGGATGTGTTAATGTGTCAATTTTTTAAAAAAACAAAAATAAGACTTGGCATAAAGTCAAGTCCTGCACACAACTAATATGGTTCTCCAAGTCACACTATTGTCACTTACAATGGCTTTCAACAGATGACATAACTATGATGAGAGAAAGCATTTTCCAGATTAAGGTAATACCCAAACAGAATTAATTCAGTTATTAGGTGAAATTTCTGATGTGTGGATGTTTATAACTAGCACTCTTGGCAATCTGATCAAGAGAAGTGATTTTGTTTTATTATTTATTTGCCAAAGACAAGGATGGAGTACATAAGTTTAGATCAGTGAAGAGGCAGTCAGCAGTTGTTTGTTCATATATGTTTTTTTTCTCTTCCAGAAAATTATTAACGTTCTTCCTTAGGATAAAAGAGTGACTCCTTGTGTAAAAACACATTTCTAATACCTATATTTTTCAAATTTGATTTGGGTAAGATTATTGGTTCAAATCTCACTGAATCCTTGAACAAAAGGATTTGAATGTTTTCCTTATAATTTTAAAAGTTTGACGAACATAATAGGAGATGTGAGTTGATGCAAAGGTTGTTTGTGTAATAATCAATACAGAGTAAAAGGGACTTAATTATTATTGACTAATGCATGCCCAGATTAGTTTTGTTTTGCATTTTGCTTAAATCTAAGTCAACAGAGCTTCAGTAAACATTATGTGACAATTGTTAAGAATACCATTGTTCTCTTACTCTTAACATTCAACAATGAGTGATTGCAGAGCATTCAAAGGCTGGGGAGATGCTTCTGATTTTGAGGCAACTTTAATCCTACCTTCCCATAGGGAAGCTGAAAAGATCAGGAACAACACTAGTTTTACAAGCAGCCTGATATTACTCGCCAATGGAGAGCAATGTTGGGTGGAGTGGAAAACTGGTATTCCATCCATTTCTGATGTTTTTGCACCTGATGAGGTAGGTCAAAATATTCCTAGTGGGCCCCTTCTAGTTGTGATTTCCTGTGACTCGGTCACTAACGTATTCACTAATGTACTTACTTTTCTACTCCTGTCAGTTTCTTTACAAATGAGCCTAGATTGAGAGGCAGACTGTATCTCCAACAGTGCAAGCTGACTGGGAGGAAAGTAGCCTTTGGTCTTAAGAATGAATTTGCCTTGATTAATTCTTTTAATATCTACGGATGTGTTAAGATGGTTTGCACCTCTTCTTCATCACTCATGGCGTCCTTCCTGTGTTATGTTTACTGTTGTTCTTTTTTCATGCTTCCTACTTCAATTTCTGACATCCTCCCTATCTATTTGATAATCTCACTTAAAAAAATGAGGGGCAAGTTGACATTTTTCAATCTCCTTTTGGCTTTGACTCTTAGTAAGAGAAATTCCACAGAGGTGATTTTTCAGTAGCATGAGGATACAACCAAGAGGTTCACTATCCTGAAGGTCACAGTGCCATTATATTAGCAGATGAATACTTTGTACGTTGATACAGTCTCCTTCTCAGTACTATTTGTTAACATCTTTATTTAAAGTAGTTTGATGCATGCATCAAAGTAGTAGACAAGAGGAACTTGTATGTTAAATTATTGTCTATTTAAAAATAAATGTCATCTACAAGAAGCAATGCAGCAACCTGCTAAGGCATTTCTGGCATCACCTCCCAAATATGCAACCTCTATCACCCAGGCATGGCAGCAGGTACATGGTAACACCACCAACTACAAGTCCCCCTCCAAGTCACATACCATCCAGACTTGGAAATACATTGTCATTACTTGCTGCTGAATCAAAATCCTGAAACTCCATACCTTATAGCACTTAGAAGTATCATTGCCACATGGGTTGCGCTAATTCAAAAAGACAGGTCATTTCCCCCTTTCTAAGGGAAATTAGGAATGTGCATGAAATGATTCCCTTGTTGGTGATTTCCAGATCCTAAGAATGAATAACAATATTAATTGATTAAGTTGGATATGTTTGGCATAATCACAATAAGTAGAGCTGGTGAGGTATGAAGTCAAGCTCAAGGTATATAAAAATATTGGGAGTTAACTACTGCTGTTGACAATGTGGAGCAGATGATACAGAGACAATAGTAGAAGGTAGTGTTGCAAATTGAAAAAGAAATTGGTTTGAATTGGCAGAGAAGGTGATTGAAGGGCATGAGAGAAAATAGTGAAGTAGTAGTTTATATATTGCATTTCACAGATTGGTCAGGTGGACTAAGTCAGCTTTGTTTCATTTTCTATACCTTGAGTGAAAACTACCATGTTTGAGAGATTCTGTGTTAAATAAGCAGAACTCTATATTCGATTGTGTCCATACGTGCTGGTGTGCTCTATACCACACTTGGCAGGGTTTGCTATAAACCGCATATATACCTGACATAGAGCCACTAAACTCAGTTTGAACAAAATAATGCCATGTTTTGGTATGGCAAAAACTGATTTAAATAAAGATTCTGAAAGCTTGGAGTGAGTGCGGAACATGATCAAGTGTCACACCTGAAGTGATACCCCCTCTTAGTATTCCACCTGCTGGCAACTCGCTGTGTATTGTGAACATGTTCTGATCTTAGTTAAAAGTACCTTGAACAGCAGATCACTTTGGCAGAGTATTGACCACTAATAAAACCCATACTGAAACCAAGTATTTCTACTAATACGATGGGAATCCTTAAAAATAGTACCATCTCTAACTCAACAATAAAAGGAAAATTCATAATTATGACTGGAGATTACAGCCAGGGGAATAGAGATGTATTGGACCAATAAAATCTTCAAATCAGTCATGTTGAAATTGGTACTTCCTTCTTAAATTATAAGTAAAATCATCCCAGCTCTGGTTGTAATGAGTTAGCTTTATGTAAAGCGCCCTTATTCTGTCTCCAGAAAATTGATTGTAGGTGAACAATTTGTGGAATTGGCTAGCAGCAGCCAGGGTTACCTTTAACAGTATTCAAGGAAAATTTACACAAGACTTTCAAATTGTAACAGATGCTCATGTCCTAATTGTAACGAGTCCCCAAGAACAACAATTTATGTACCAAACATTTGACTCTTCTGAGGAATTTTTTTCGCCTCTTAAAGTGTTTGTAACGCATGTTTCTCTGGGCTAGTGGCACAAAACGGGAAGGATTTCATCAGCCACCTAACATTCAATTTCATTGCAATCAGTGTATCTTGTTCATTGCCCTGTGTATAAAGGGCAGCTAATTCAGTACTCCCCTTTTTACACTACCAACTAAGATGAATTTCCAAGACTTTCAAATTGTGCCTTTATATAATAAAATTAGCAAAATCAAGGAGAGTTTTTAAAGTGCATACTGCTCCTCTGATAAAAATGTGCCCACTTCTTAGTTTTGTACATTGTAGTACTATTGCAACCATCAGATTGCTAAAAATTACTAATTTATTAATAACTGATGTTTAAAAACATTTGTGTAATGATTGAGGCAAAATTCTGGAAGTCTGAATAAAGATGCTGGAAATAGACAGCAGTTTCATCTTCTGAAAGGTTGGCATTAGAAGTGAAACCTATTCATCAATCTGGAAATAGGAGGGGAGGGGGTAAGGCAAGAATCTTTACTAGTCTGAACAAATAAAATGGAGACAGAAGTACAACAGAGACAAGTTGGCAGTCATTCATGTACCTAATATCACCAATGATCATTGGACAAGTTCAACCACTTGTGAAAATTACTTTAAACATGTTAAAGCTGAAAAAAAATTGAATGTTCCAAAAAAAACACAATTTCAGGCATAGTAGAAAGCATCACAGCAGGGCTGTTTGCAGGAACTTGGAGGGCACACATGTATTAAACATCTACACAGGTGTACTCATTTTAAAATGACAATGACTGCATGGACATGGTACCCCTGTTGTTAAGTACCCTGCAACACCCTTGCAAGTCTCAGGGTACCAGACCATTAACTGTCTATTCTCTTATCTCCTCTTGGTTTAGTTCAGTTCAAAGGAGAAGCTCACTCTCCTTTTCATTTCCAATTCTGAGAAAATCTGTACCTGAAATGCTAGCTTAGGTTTTTATTCTTAACAGTATTACAAAGACTTCCCATGTATTTTTTTAATATGATTGAAGTTACTTGCAAATGAGAGAATATGGCTAATGAGAAATAAAATATTTCCATTCTTATAACCATCAGCGATTATAAGTTTGCAAATTAGCTTGACAAATCCATCAAAAGTGTTTTCAAAACTTTGATCGAAATAATCTTGTGAAATAGGCTGTCAATCACAGGTCACTCTGGACCTCAGCACATACTTCAGAGACTCCATAGACAATCTTAATTTCAGGAGGCACAGTGATCTGAGAAT
>JAUZTB010000064.1:29006833-29016937 GCA_034780895.1 Rhynchobatus australiae
TAGTTGTCTGTTTTGTAAATTACAAAACTGAACTGGAAAAAAGGGGCACTTGCATTGCATAGAATCTGTTACAACAATGCATCCCACCTCTACCCTTTACCTAATCGAAATTCTTACATAAAATCGGAATCATACTTGTTTTTTTGTTTTAAAAAAATGAGCGTTGACTGCCTGGATTTTCCCTCTATTTAAAAATAACACTGTTGAAAATTTTGTATTCAATTTAATTGGAATCCATTTCGATTTGGGAACTGGGTGACCACCCATTGAATGTAAAGCTGCATCGATTGTGTTCAGGGAATTCACCAGAATGACTCATTTCTGAGCTCACATGACCATCTGGGAGGAAGTGAACTATCCCGAATGCGTATCTCAGTCTTCAAAAGAAACAGAAACACATCGTTGACTTTAATTTTAGATTGGACGCTTGATTTACAGAACATCTGCTTCCAATCATTCCACCTGACAAATATGTAGGTTCAGTACCATAATCCTGATACTTGTTTTCAATATTTGATTTGAAAAAGATTAATACCCAATGAATTAAATACCTTGTTATATGTCATAAGTGCGTTTTAAATTCATTATCAGGGCATTTCTATTGAATGTAGTTTTTTTTACAACTATTACATCGTCCCAAACGATATTTGACTCTTTCACAGGTAAGATTCACTGAAATCCCACAGAAAGTGAAGCGATCGGGGAGATAAAATCGGGCAAAAAAATACGTTAAACGCAGGACGAAGGCATGCATTCATTCTTTAAAGATCATTTTTGAGCAATCCTTGGGTTCAGTCCAGAACCGTGACCAGAATGAGAATAGCACTTCATGCAAGATTAGGTATTCACTCCCAGGCACTCAAATCTATTTTTTCCACCAAATATCTCACAATTATATAAAGTGTTCACTTATAATTAATTCCAAAAATATAAATAAACGAGATGCCGGACAGGATTGGGGCCGCAGAGTTCTATTTAACATTTTCGTGAATGAAACCCTCAGACTGGTCTCTGCACGGAAACACATTGAGCAGTGGAAATGCGTGTTTCTTTAAAAAACGTGGTGGACCCGAAAGATGGAATCCCCACCTCCTCTGACAATCCGCAACATGAACTGTGGAACTTCCAGTCAACCGAACTTGGTGGCGGCTCTTCGACCGTCGGCGCCGCCTACTTCCCGCTTTCCTGTGGCCGACGGCGGGCCAATGGGCGGCCGAGTCTCGCGGTTGATTGGACACCTGGAGCCGCCAATCAAACACGTGAGCTAGGTTGAGGGACAGGGGGTGCGGATGTAACAATGTATCGAGCGCGCATGTCCTGAGTTTCTGTGGACGGGATTTGGAGGCAACGAATTGTGTTTGATTTTGAAAGGACAAATTGATCGTTGTTCATATTCCGTCACATTGTTTGGCGTTTGATCTGTGCGACCACTTTGCTGCCGTTTTTGCAGAGTGGGGCGAGGGAGATTACATTGGAGTATTTTTTTGTGTGAGCAGGTATTTTTTTTCGTGAAGCACGTCCTGTGAGTGTGTGTCTGCCTGCGCGACTTCTCAACCCTCCTGTCTCTTTATCCGCTTTGGTTCTATGGCGGCGCAATTGGATACAATTTATGGACTTTCCGATGATGAAGTGAGTACTGTTTGTTGTTTTTCTTCGTTTGTTGTTATTTCTGATTGAAATTAGCATCAAACTGCCGTGGAGTTTACATAACCTGTGATCAAAGCCAGCCGTGGAAATGCCAGCCCTGGTGCTGGGCTGTCAGCCATTCGAACCTGAACGTTTGTTCCTTTTGTGCATTTCTGCTACTTTATCAGCTCTGAAACATTTTTTTTGGTACGGGAAATTAATGTGTTTTCAGATTTATTAGAATAACCAGATACAATGTTCATTGCTGATGCTATTGGCGAAGATAACTTATTTTTTCATTTGAAACATTTCTGTTTCCTTTTGTGCTTTGCCAAAACAAAAGTTTCATGGGGAGTGTGGTATGTGTCAGTGGTGGGGGTGAAGTTATGAACTAGACGGGGAACTGCTGTCTGCCTGTTTTGTTATACCCATCTGTTTTGTGCGTTGTCCTATTGAGAGGTCTAACGGGATAAAGCAGATGAACGTTGTTGGTTCCGCTTTCATCCAAGTAAAACAAGTAGTTGTGTGTGATTCAGGGAGATGCTTATGTTCTTAACGTAGATGAAGTCCAGCACTCGCTAAAAAAGCACAGTTTTTCCCCATTTTATGTTTTGAATCAGTACATTTTATCTCCCGTTGGTCGATATTTATCAGGACTGTCATTGGATTTTCATTTCATTTTTTTGAAGACTAATATTGGATTTAAGAACTGTACCCCATTCCATTCTTATGGATCAGCTTATCTTTAAGCTGCTTCTGTTCAGAGGAAGAAACATGCTAATTCCAGCCTTTTTTTTTAAAGAAAGCGAAACGATTGCAGTAGCATGCTACCTTGTAAAGCACCAACCTTGAGTTACCAGTGTCTTGGTTATTTAGGACAGCCCTTCTGAGTTGATGTATGCTACATGTACAACTCTTATTATTGAACAATTAAATAAGTACAGGGGCACCCCATCACTACGTACTGAGGTTCTGCCCATCACTGGTGTGGTAGAAGATAGTCTTGGCCCCTTTACCGTACAACATCCCTGTCAGCCAGATGTTACCTCACTACCTCTCCTCTGTGGAGGAGTACTTCCAAGTAAACTCCTTTGACCACAAGTCCATCAGGCAGTGGTCAGCGTGGAATGTACTGCAGACATTGTGGGACAGGGACACTATGGATCCTGTGGGTTTGTTCCCTCAGCAAACGGTCCAAACCAACTGGCAGAATGCCCCATCGCCAGATCTGACCAACAAGCACCAAGACCTTGCTTGGCTGGCGGTGAGAGGTGCCCTTCCAATCAGAGCTTTCCTCTACAAATGACGTATCACCCCCAATGTGTTTACAGCCTGTTACCATGCTGTAAATAAAGATATTAAAATAAAATGTACACTGCCCTTGGGATGGCTGCGGTGGGAAAATGAGGTCACCCACCTCTTTGTATACTGCGGATTTGCTAAGAGGGTGTGGAGATGGATGCAAGGGTCCATGTCCCAGTTCATCCCCAGCATCTGTGTAACAGAGGACTCTCTGATTATGGGCTGTTCCTGGGGGCATACACTGAGGCAGACATCAAGTGCTGCTGGAAGGTCATCAATTCGATGAAGGACACCCATTGGTCTGCCCGAAACTTGTTGGTCTCCCAGCACAGTGAGATGTCTGTAAGGGAATGCTGCAGACTGGCACAGTCCAGGCTGCAGGAGTACTTGCTGAAGGATGCACTGAGGTTCAGTGCAGCCATTGCTGAGTCTCTGTGGAGAAGGACCACAGTCTAGGCTCATTCTGCTACTGCACATGGAGGGACGGAGTGGGAAAGCCCCTCGAACAACAAAAAGAGTATTGCCTCGGAGTCACGTGAGTAGCAATGGAGCTTTGTGTTTTTTTTTAAGTTAACACTCATGGTCATTATAATCAATAGTGTAAAGTTTTTTTGCACTGTTTCTTCCTTTGTATATTTTTTTTATGAATAAAGTCTATTTTGGGGGAAAAAAAACATGGCTTCATAGATTGTACTGCCGTTGTGTGCCATAAACAATACATGATGGAGCTATAATGTGCAATGTGCTTTAAAGATAATTTATAAATGTTGGTATTTAATGCTGACTGAATCTCAGTGGGAATTCGAGAGCTCAGAGCTGAGACAGCTGGGGATATGTCAATCAATGGTTGGCCATGGGATTTGCGGGTTATTGAAGAATAGAGTCAGCAATGTGGAATTCCTGGGGGATTGGCAGGGTACAGAAGAGGCCTTGTATGGAACTGAAGATGAAGATAATTTTGAAATGAAAGCCTTGGTTGCATCTGAGGCCACTGTTGGCTAGTGAGCACAGGTTGGTGCTGCAGTAATTGTAGTTCTTTGCTGTCCTGGCTAAGATTGAGTATTTTAGCACAAGCAGGATTGAATTGGGTACTTTTGAATTTTGTGTTACGCAATTATCAATGGAAGTATATTACTGATTGTGCTTTAAAAAAATCTGCATCACAAAGGCTGCAGATGACCGTTTATGTCATGGGCCTTTCTAGTGCCAGCTGAATTCAGATTCAGTCATTTGAAGTGGATATGCTTTAATTCAAGAGATACCTTTTGAATTTCCAATTTGATGGAATTGGGGTTCTCTCATTTAACCACCAAAGCATTATTCCCACTTCAATTTTTTTCTGTAATTAATGACAAATGGATAGGAATGAAAGCTCATGAAATAATCCATTTAATTTTCCCTTCAGTAATTCTGATTATTTTGATTTGGCCTTTAGAGATGAATTTGTATATCAAACCTCTCCTCTTAGCTAATTCAAGGTAATTCTGTGTACTGACATGAATGTTGAGTTGGCTAACTTTTGTTTTCCAATATTACGTGTTGGAGGTAGAGATAAATGTATTCAAATGAATGTAATAACAATTTGTCACAATTTGCATTTACATTCTCCTTATGACAAGGATGAACATGTGCCCATATTTTTTGGCTAATTGGACTTTGAATATGTTGAGAAAAAATTGTAATGTAGTGAATGATAATCAGAGTTATGTTGTGGAGAAGGATGATGTAATAAGGGGCTCTGGTCACATCAGTGTTAAAGTGGGGAAAGTTGTGACTTATTCATGATTTAACTTTATCCATAGTTATCATCTTGTAGAGTTGGCAGTTGAACAGTACAAGCTGATAACTATGGATGAAGAATATCACTTAGCTTCCAAGTAGCATAGAAAATGCTGGAAATATTCTGTAAGTACCTTTTGATGCCACTCTTCTTACCGGATGGAAAGGCCATCAGAAAATGTCATGATTCAGTTTCTGACTTCCAGTGTTAATGTTGTAGTACTTTGCCATATTTCATCCAGTATCCGATAGCCCTACTAATCAAATATGGATGCAGTCCATTTGTTTACCATTGACTTTCGTGTTCAAGTGTATTGGTTTCAACCTTGTCTTAAGATGTAGTATATTGTAGTTGTACAGAAGAAGCCAAATGTCTTGATTAAAATTAACTAAGTTGGTCTTTTTTTCAACTTGATAGCTTTGTTCATGCATAGCACAGATAATAGTGAAATGGTCAGTCTGTATTTCACTTTGCCAGTCTATTCCTGTAAATGTATTTTGTCTGTGATCTTTGCTTTAGGAGAGTGGGTGGTTTCATTGCATCTTATTTTGCTTGGCCCAGCTTCAGTGATTTGAGTTGTTTATCTTTGTTCCTTGCATAAAACAATACCACAATCAAAATGCTTGTTTTATTGGCAAATGGATGATTGATTTTAAAATGCTTACTTAGTTGAGTTGTATATTTAAGGGTAAGAATGTTATTGGGAAAGTTTTATTGGTTGCTCATCTTGAATCGTTTTGAGGAATTCATAGGCTCTTTGAACTGCTACAGTACCTGAATAATTCTACTGTTACCAATACTAATATTGTTGGGACGTTGATGAAGAAAGAGAAGCATTAGATGCCCAAATCAGATGGTATGCAATGTCAGAGAGCAAAATAACAAAGATGAATTTCAAACTTCTCGTACAAAAGTCTGACGCATCCTGTGCTAGCTGACCAACATTGACTCTAGGTCCAGGAAAGTCTTAATTTTCATTCTCATCCCTGTTTTCGAATCCTTCTATTTTCTTGCTCTTCATATGCAAAGTTTCTCTATTTTGTCCTTTGTGGCTCTTCTGATCAATGCTGAATTCATGCTCTCCATCATTAATACCACGTCTTCAGCAACAAGTCTTGAGGTTAGAACTTGCATCTTAAGATCTCTCTGCCTTTCTACCTCCTTGCTCCTTCAAGATTGCATATTATTAGCAATCCTTTCGACCAATAATGTGTCTATTGGTAATGCTCTTGTGATGCAACACAGGACTTATTAAAGGAAATATAAGTAGTTGAAATATCTGGTCATTTTCTTCTCAATGGTACAAGATGTAGTGAAAAAAAATGTTTAACATGACAAATAGGAACAAGAGTGTGCATTTGGCACTTTGTGTCTTCTTCACCATTCATCAAAATTATGGCTCATCTTTCATCATTTTCCTGCATTATTCCCATGCCTCTTGATATTCAGAAATCTGTAAGTTTCTGTTTTCAGTGAACTTGATGTCTGAGTCTCCACAGTCATATGGACTGGCACCTCATGGCATTAGAAAGTTAACACCGACCATATATCGCAAAATCCTCCACATTCACTAGAAGGGTAAGCTAGCCAACATTTGTGTCCAGTCCGGGCCATTGTCTACTGCAGAGATTCTAATTACAGTTGTTCAACTGCCTTGGACAGGCCACATCAGTTGCATGCCCAACACCAGACTCCCAAAACAGATACTCATCATTCTGTCTTAGGATGAGGTTATCAGGCAGACAAAAGAGAAAGGTTCATGGATATGCAAAAAGGTTCCTTAAGAAGAATGATATCCCCTGTTGGGAATCCCTGGACCATGTCCACTCCGAGTGGAGAAGGAGCATTGAGGATGGCACTGAAATTCTCAAGGCCATTCATCAGAAGCACACCAAAACCCTGCGTAAACTTCAGACGGAGTTCATTGCCTCACAAGTTACCCACCTGTATCAGACACCCCTTACTCCATCTGAGGATGAGTTTGAGGTTCCCACATTGGCCTCATTAGTCACCTCAGAATTGATTAAACCAGAGTGGAAGTGAATGATCCTCAATTATAACGGATGACTGAAGAGAAGAAGTGGCCAGAGTGGATTCGCCTTGCTTTTTGCAGGCAGTACTCAATGGAATTTTTCCACTTTGTCATGTCAATGCCAGTGATGTAGTTGTACTATAATAACTCAACTGTGGCCACGGCTGGTTCTGGAGTACAGATCTTAGCACTGTGGTCAGGGTGCTTTCGTGGTACAAAGTTTTTGCTGTATCAAGTTCAGCTGTACTTGTTAGAACTGTTTGAATTGAATTCCAAAGATGTTTTTTTTGTGATGGTGGGGTTTCAGAAGTAAACTAAGATGGGATAAAATCCACTCAAAAAAAGAGAGAAAACCACCTTAAACCTATTCTGCCATGCAATAAGATAATGGGTGACATTCTATACTTGGTGGCCAAAAGGCTGAGCCTTGAATATACTCAAAAGCTAAATAACCACAGCCTTATTTGGCAGAGAATTCTGAAGACTTATAACCCCCTGCATTTTAAAAAAAACACTTCTTTTCATCTCAGTCCTAAATAGCTGACCATTTATGATTAAGCTAACCCTCTGAAACTGGACCTTTTAAGAATACACTCTGCACTTCTGGCTAGAACTGGCTACAACATTTCACTCTTGTCTTCTGCAATTGTGTCTGGGGTGGTGCCATTATTAGTGACGGGGTTGATCATGAAGCCTCTTCCTCCTTTAGTCATTGGCTTGTCTGCTACCATTTGTAACTGGACTAAAATAGTTTGACTACGGATGATAATTGCCCTCCATTTATGATTACAAAGGTAAATCAATAATAGCACGAAAGAGCTTCCCTCTAATATAGTTTTAGTCATATAAAAGGAGAATCTATCTAAGGAAGTTTTAATAGTACCTCATGCTTGTTCTACCTATAATTACAAGACCATATGTTTACTTGAAGTGGATTACTATACAAGATGTAAGGTAATATTCTTTGTCACTCAGTAATTGCTAGATTTTCTGAAATTAATAATTGAATTGATCAACCACCATTTAATATGATGACTTAATTTAAAATATTCAAGACATCCTTTTGTGCCTAACCTACTGAACCTTAGAAAAATTCAAAAAGAGTCTAGGTTATATGAAGAAAGATTGCCCTTATTGAGTAGTACTATACTGAAGCAGCAGTCTGGATTTTTCAACTCGAGGCTCTGGCCTGGGACTTGGGAGAAAGCTTCAGCATGTTATCATTCATGCTGGAACAAGAATGTATGTGCAAAGTACAAAGTACAATAAACAGGTCAAACACACTGAATACAACAATGAAATACAAAAATATGCCAGCCAAACATGTGTAAGTGCACATAATTACCTGCAATAAACCAGGAGGCAAGGGGATGTACATGTGGATTTTTTTTTTGAAGAATCCAAAAATTTCTGGTTGATCAGGACTTGGAAGGAAAAAATGAAATAGATGAAGTAAAAGGTTGCACTCTTGGTGGAAAATGATTGTGAATATAAAATTTAGAAGGGCCCTGACCTGAAATGTTGAATGCTTTTCTCCACTGATGCTGCCTGACCTGCTGAGTTCCTGCAGCATCATGTTTTTCATCTAGATTCCAGCATCTGCAGTCCTTTGTTTCTATAAAATTTAGGTGTTTATAGTTGTACCTTGGATCCCCTCCACCTTCTTTTAAGCCTCCTATCTCCTATTTCTTTTTCTCTAAAAGTTTTTGAATACGTTGTTACCTCCCAGCATCAAATCTTTCCTTCCTAAGTTTCCTAGATTTGATCTATGATGCCTAGTTGTCCTGCTCACAGGACTATGTCCACAACTCAAGATTATCTCAAGAAAGGAGAGCAATGTTTGCCTAACATCAGGGGTAGGGAAGATGCCCAGATCTATAGTGAAAGATATAACAATACATCATAAAAAGGAATAATAGGACAGATCCGAGTCAGGATAAATTTATGAAAGGAAAATCTGTTTGATCTATTGGATTTCTATGAAGATGTAATGGTGCATGTGGTGCATTTGGATTTTCAAAAAGGTTTTGTTAAGGTCCCATACAAGAGGTTTGTCAACCAGGTTGGAGCATGCAGCATTGGGGACAACATACTGACATGGATTGAGAACTGGTTATCGGACGAAAACAAAGAGTGGATTAACGAGATCTCTCTCGGGTTTCTGTGCTGTGGCTAGAGGGGTACCTTAGGGATCTGTGCTTGGGTCATGACATTAATCTCAGTGGGGTTGTGAGCAGGAGAGAATGTAAAGAGGTTTTATGGGGATAAAAGCAAACTGAGAGAGTTGGCAAGAGAATGGCAAATGGAGTATAATGTGGAAAATGTGAAGTTATCCACTTTGGTGCACAGAACAGAAAAGCAGAGTATTTTTAAATGGTGAGAGATGGGAAATATTTAATGGTATCCTGGTGTCCTTTTACACAATTCACTGAAAACCAACTTAAAAATGTAAAAAAAAAGAACAAGAGCAGGCCCCTTATGCCTGCTCTGCCATTAAATATGGATCATGGCTGATCTGCCACAGGTCTTCTCTTTTTCTGTGCCAGTACCCCACAGCCCTCAATTTGCTGATTTTTCAAAAAATTCTCTTTAAGCAATTCCAATGATTTTGCCTCTGCAACCCTGCTGGGGTAGAGAATTCCAGAGATTTCCCACCCTCTGTGGGAAGATGTTTCCCTGCACATCTCAGTTTTGAATGACATAATTATGTCCTGTTGGAGATTCTCCCCTGAGTGAAAACATCTTGATATCTATCTTGTCATGTCCCTGAAGTATCATGTGTTTCATTCTCCTAAACTCTAAAGAACATAGTGCTCATTTCTTTATCCTCTTGTGATAGGACAACTCTATTGTTCCAGGAAATAGCCTGATGAATCTCTTCCGGACTGCTACCACTAACCGGTATGTCCTCCAAGTACTTGGTCCCCTTGCTCGCTCACCCTGTACAATTGTAACAATATTTCCCTACTTCTGAAATACAACCTTCTTGCAGTAATGGCCAATATGCTGTTTGAAAAATCAATAGATGCTGGAAATGTGAAAGAAACATGTTTTGTGTTTGTGATCCTTTGTCAGAATGTCAGTCTGTTCTCACGAAGGGTTGCAAATCCAAAACCTTAACTATTTTTGTTTACACAGATGCAGCCTGACTTGTGAGTTCCATCATTTTCTGTTTGTATTGGCTTATTATTGTCACTTGTACCGAGGTACAGTGAATAACTTGTCTTGCATACCGTTTGTACAGATCAATTCATTACACAGTGTATTGAGGTAGTATAGGGTAAAACCAATAACAGAATACAGAGTAAAGTGTCACAGCTACAGGGAAGTGCATTGCAGGTAGACAATAAGGTGCAAGGTCAAA
>JAUZTB010000064.1:29646932-29658057 GCA_034780895.1 Rhynchobatus australiae
GCAGGAAAAAACAAACTGCTGGAGGAACTCAACAGGTTGAGATGCATCTGTTTGGGGGGGGGGGTGGAAACGGGGACAGGGAGGGGGAATGTCCATGGAGTCCAGGCAATTTAAATTACTCATTAACATGAACTGCTGTGTTTTCAGCAAAAAATATCACCACAAGTTTCCAATTCAACCACATTTATTTTCCCAGCTCCAGCACAAAATCCAGGGATTGCACTGCATCCTTGGCCAGCTTCTCATTCGCTTTGGTCTCCCAAAACTTCAGCAACCTTCCCTGGATGGCACCTATTCCTTGGACCTTCCTCGGTTTTCACCTCATGGGTATCTAGGTCATAATTGTTGCTTTTGACAATTATTGCTTTTGACAATTTTGACAAATTAAAAGCAATTGTTGCTTTTGACAATTTTGTTTTGTGGTTGAATTCTTATTATGTAAAGGGTTATGTCTCCTGAAAATCTTGAACCTGTCCGCTGGCTCATTGCATGGAGAGTTGTAATAATTCTTGAATGTTTAGTGAATAACCTTCTGCAATCTCATTGATTACCGTGATTGCTTGTGAAACTCTCTACTGAAACAAGGTACAATGTCATCTTCACTTTTGTCTTCTCTTCTTTAGCCATTGTCACATTGATGTAGAGAGAACATTTCTCTTGTCTTTACTTCCATCATTTGACAAATTACTTGTCTAAAGGTGTAGCTGCTGAGATTGCTTTATCTGCTCTATCCTCCAATATAAAGACCAATGGTGCACTGTGTACAATTTAATGGAAGAAAACTAGCATTTGGTCACAAAACCACTGGCACACCATTCTAGTAAGTAAATCCAAACTTTGACTCTTTCAAGGAGACACCAGAGATTTTGCAATGCTGGAATCTGGAGCAATATACTTAAAATGCTGGAGGAACTCAGCAGGTCAGGAGCATCCATGGAGGGAAATAAACAGTTGATGTTTTGTACTGAGACACTTCATCAGGACCAGAAAGAAAGAGGGCAGAAGCCAGAATAAAAGGATGCCTGCCCATCACCCACACCTTCCTCCCTGTGGTCCCCCACCTCCTTCCCTTTATTCCAGGGTGCACTGTCCTCTCCTATCAGATTCCACAACAGGTCAGGAAAACATTTGCTTTCCTTCAGATATTTTATCAGGATAAGAGCCGAAACTTCTTTCCTAATGTGGCTCTTTTGATAAATTAAGTATTTGAATTGTCTTTAGTCAAACATGGCAAGTGTTTTGAAAAACATTAGGATAGATAAGTCACCAGGCCTGGACTGGATATATTACAGTTATTATGTAGGTTATTATGGGAAGCGAGGTATGAGATTGCTGCACCTTTGGCATTGATCTTTGCGTCTTCACTGGCCACAGGAGTAGTGCCAGATGATTGGAGGGTTCCTTTGTTTAGGAAAGGGAGTATGGATAACCCTGGGAACAAACCAGTGAGTCTTATTTCAGTGGTGGGCAAATTACTGGAGAAGATCCTTAGAGACAGGATTTATGGGCATTTGAAGAAGCATAGCTTTGTGAAGGGAAGGTCACGCCTCATGAGCCTGTTTGAATTCCTTGAGGATGTGACAAAGCACATTGATGAAGGTAGAGCAGCGGATGTGGTGTACGTGGATTTTAGTAAGGTGTTTGGTAAGGTTTCTCATGGAAGGCTCATACAGAAAGTCAGGAGGCATGGGATCCAGGGAAACTTGGCTGTGTGGATTCAGAATTGGCTCACTCATAGAAAACAGGGTGGTGGTAGATGGAGCATATTCTGCGTGGTAGTTGGTGACCAGTGGTGTTCTGCAGGGATCTGTTCTGGGACCCCTGATCTTTGTGATTTTTATAAATGACTTGGACGAGGATGTGGAAGGGTGGGTTAGTAAGTTTGCTGATGATACAAAGGTTGGGGGTGTTGTGGATAGTGTAGAAGGTTGCTGTAGATTACAACAGGATATTGATAGAATGCAGAGCTGGGCTAAGAAGTGGCAGATGGAGTTCAACCTGGAAAAGTGTGAAGTGATACACTTTGGGAGATCATTGAAGGCAGAACACAAGGTTAATGGCAGGACTCTTAGCAGTATGGAGGAACAAAGGGATCTTGGACAGGATAAAATGTTGGCACAACATAGTGGGCCAAAGGGCCTGTACTGTGCTGTAATGTTCTATGTTCTATGAGTCATGTTATAAGATAGTCATGGAGTTGTCCAGCACAGAAACAGGCCCTTCAACCTTCCATGTCCATGCTGACCTTTTTGCCCACCTCCACTATTTTAATTTGCCTGCATTAGTTCTCTGTCCATCTGTGCTTTGCCTATTCAAGTGCCTGTCTAAATGTCTATTAAACGCAGTGATTGTGTCTGATTCCATCACCTCCTGTAGCAGTGACTTCCAGATACCAACCACTCTGTGTTTGTATAAAAATAAAACTTCCCCTCAAATTCCATTTAAAGCTCCTCCTTTCACCTCAAACATATGCCTTCTCAATTTTGATATTCCTACTATGGGAAAAAGATTCTGATTATCTCTCTTATTTATACCTTTTAGAATTTTATATACCTTGTCTTTGATCTATTCACAAACCTGTTATGTGGTCATTCCCCATTACAGCACTACACACTTTCTTCAATGCTTGTTGTCTCCTATTGTATTATAATCAGGCAGTGCCACAGAATTTATAGTTGTGCATGACATCAGGCTTCAAAGTGTTTTACAGCCATTGAAGCATTTTTGAAATGTAATCACTTGTAAATTAGGCATTCTTTGATCAGTGTAGGGCAGATTTATCATAATTTCTGGTCATTGGACAAAGTAAATGTTCTACTCTGTATTATTGTGCTTAACTAACTTATGAAGTGATAATAACAATTAATTGTTCATATACCATCCATTACTACTCTTGAACACTGGCACTCGAAATAGAGATTAAAATCAAGAAACTCTGCTGGAGTATGGTACACTAACTAATGAACCTAAAATTTGAATTAGGCTCCTAGATTCAGTAATCTGGGACTGTATTGATTATATTTCTCATAAACCATTCAGCTAGAAGGATGTATATTTACTGTTTATCCAGGCAAAGACTTAAATTGCTGGAAATTTGGCAGATAGGAATAAATAAAACTATTTGTGGACCTTCCATTTCTTCGTAATATTATCGTGGGAGTTGGAAATCAACACATTAACAGTAACAGGACAAATGAAAATTTTTTTTTGAAAAGGTTATATCCTGTAATTGGTGGTGGGTAAATTAAAGCAAGTCTTTAGTATGTTTTTCTGTTGCTGGGATACCCAAGGTCTGTAAGTTCAGATTTGTTTGCATTGTTCCTAGAGCATTAGATTTTCCCGTTAAAATTAATTTAAACATTATTTGTTAAATAAGAGAATGAATTGAGCTGTACCTCATGCTGAAATGCGTAGTTGATGTTGAAAGGAGAGTAAATATGGAAAATGTAGCTTGTTTTCAAAGTGTTTTTGTCTCATCATCTAGTTTTATTTTACCACAATCTTTGACTTTACTGTTGGCAATGCTATGCCAGTATGGAAAAGAATTTACTGAAATAGACTAAACTGTTTTATGACAAAATTGAAATTGGTCTGTTTAGTTAAAATATTTAATAATTCTTTCCTTCACATAACTAGACACAGCAGTTATTTGCAATTATTCTAAGTAGATGAAAAAGATATTAATTATTTTTTCTCTTGTTTTTAGAATAATCTACAAATGTTCCATGTGCGACACTGTGTTTACGCAACAAACTTTGTTATGCAGCCATTTTGATCAACATGTTGCTAAGCAGAAAGTTTCTGTCTTCAAGTGCCCAGATTGTGCATTGCTGTATGCACAGAAACAGCTCATGGTGGAACACATTAAGGTACAAGCTAAACATTATGTTTCACAACCTTGTTGAAAATGGATAAATTACCTGGTTCAGTAGTATTTTTCTTAAGGGATATGCCTTGGTGAATGATTTACTGGACTGCAGCTAGAGTTCTGAGCCATTGATTCAAAATTGTATTCTGCCATAGCAGCTGGATTCAAATAATAAATCTGGAATTAAAAGAAAAAACGTAATCTCAGTAGAAATGACTCTGACAGTACTGGACTCATCTGGTTCACCGATGTCCTTCAGGAATGTCACTCTTGCATGCACAGATCTCTCTGTGACTCTAGATCCACTTATGTGGTTGAGTCTTGACTGCCTCCTCGGTTCAGGGGTAATTGCAGATCAACAATATACACTGGTATTACCAACAAATTTCACAGCCTGTGAACTATGTAAAAAGAAAATCCCGGAGTCTTCCAATGTACTTTGAAGTTCCAAATCTCCAGAGCGATTGAAAGCCATGAATGTATCTAATGAATGTTTCCTGTCTCAGTTCAGATCTTTCTCCCTTTCTTCAACTGGCCTGTACTTGAACACACTCCTGGTTAAAATTAAATGATTCCGAAGGAAAGAAATTACATGTAGTTGTCATGAAGTTGCATTAGTTGCCATAACCCAAGAATGTCCCAAAGCCCAAAGCTGCATCATTCCCAATGTATGTGTGCAATATAAAGGGGAAAGAAGACCTCAGCTGGAAGGTGGCACTAGCAACAATACAGAACTCCCTCAGACCTGCACAGTTGTGCTGGTTTGCACTGTATGCTCAGTTGACAAAGAGGAATTTGTACCCCCAACTTGTGACCCAGGTGAGAATGCTGCCGCTGAGCCAAGACTGTTCCTCTATCTCTTACTGCCTTTATAAATATTCACTCCATTTCCTGGCTTTTGATACTTGTCTTGGTATTGCAGTTTTCTGTGTTAAGTTGTTAACTAATTCTTTTTAAAAATGGGATCAATTTTTGAATGTAATTACGGTTATAAATCAGTTTTGCTTAAAAATATTGTTGTAACCTTTTCCCCATGGCAGAGGTGTCCAAGTCTGGAGGGTATAGGTTTAAGATGAGGAGTAAGGTTTGGAACGGAACTGAGGAAGAATTTTTTCACTCAGAGGTGATTGAAGTTTGGAACACACTGCCTGAGAAGGTGGTGCAGGAAGGTATTGTCACAACATTTAAGAAGAACTGGATGAATACTTTTGATTTATACCTTTTGATTTTCAGCAGTGTTGTGTTTCTTCATCCATGTGACAAATCTAACAATAATGTGTGTTGCACTTGTGCAGCAAAACATCTCAAATGTGATGGAGATTACTGGTCATAGTGGAGAAGAGGAAAAAAAGATAATAGAAAGGTTTAGGAGGGGGGGAATGAAAGATGATTGAGGAAACAGATTACAAGAAGATCTAAGAAGCAGATGATCACCAAGATGTAATAGGCTACGGACCAACTGCTGTTGAATAGGACTAGTATAGACATGGTCTACATAGACGTGGTGGGCCAAAGGGCTTGTTTCTATGCTATTTGATTCCATGACTCTGTAATTAGTTGACTATAATAATAATGACTAAATCCCTTAATACTTTCATTTTGTAGTCCATGCATGGAACACTCAAGAGTATTGAGGGTCCCCCAAATCTGGGACCTCAGCAGCCATTGGTCACAAGACCAGTAACTACATCAGCCGGACAGAAAAAAGCTGACGGGAATGCTGTTAATGGCACTGATCGACTTGGGAAGAAAACTTCAGTGGTCATGAGAAAAACTGGGAGCCGGTCAAAAGCAAATAACCCTGGTTGGATGTGTCAAGACTGTGAAGAATGGTTTCCTGAACGAGAGGACTACATTTCTCACATGAAGAAAGACCATGGAAAGGTAAGAGCTACGTAGGATGGGAGGGAATTGTGCAATAACTACTGGGTTCAAGAATACTGTAAGGAGCGTAAACTATTAAATGAAAGACTTTGTTGGGATGCCCTTCTCTACAAGGTGATCTCCATGGGAAGCAAAGCAAGTCATAAGATATGGTACAGATATATTATCTAAATTATGGTATTTCAGATAGGCATTAGTAACTATATCAATCTCCCAAAAATAGATGCTATGCTCAGTATCAATGATCACTTCAAAATGGATCCCACTTGACAATTAATCGGCATAGTGGTCACCATTTAGCATATTACATAAAAGGAATTCTTGACTGTGGTTAATTTTGAGCAAGGAGCCCTGTACATAGCAGTACATAGGGACAATTTCTGTCCCTACTTTCTTATCAACCACATGGTTTTAATTCTAGACTGATTTTAATTGAAATGCATCAGAATGTGGTGCATTCTGATTATAAGAAGGACGCTTTGAATGACTCCCATGACCTTTTGATTTTCAGCAGTGTTGTGTTTTTTCATCAGAGTGACAAATCTAACAATAATGTGCATTGCAGTTGTGCAGCAAAACATCTCAAATGTAATGGAGATTGCTGGTCATCATGGAGAAGAGGGAAAAAAGATAATTGAAAGGTTTAGGATGGGGGATGAAAGACAGTTGAGGGATGAAAGACAGTTGAGGAAACAGATAATATGTTTATAATCTTCTTATAATAGGTCTAGGAAGTAATTAGAGCACTGATATGATAGAAGCAACTGGTTAGGTAATTGTTGAGGATGGCAGCATAGTATCTGAGCCCTCAGTCTTGACTTGGAACTACCTGCACAAATGGTGGTAAGTGATATGGAAAATCCAGAACCAAAAATTTACTTTATGGTAAATTGATAACAACGTAAGGAGATACAGGTTCAAACTAATGAATAGTGTATTTAAAATTTAAGTTAGGATGTCTTCCACACACAGTTGATTTTGCCCTACCTGGGAAAAATGACCATGAACAGTCACAAAGTAATGTTCATGTACCAAAATGTAATTCCTCATACTTATCTACATAAAGTTCATTGTCAGTTATTCGTTCATCCTGCAAATGTATTAACAGCAGCAGCAATTATTGCAATTCTGAATCCAAAAGATATTGTGCTTTAAACTGTGGACCGAGTTTTCACCTAGCTGATGATGCTGGCCATTTTTTTGTCTTACACCTATGTTGATTTTTATTGGTTTTCTCTGAAGGTTTCATCTATTTGTTTAAATGTGAAAGGAACAAAGAAAGGGCAAGTTAACCACTCTCTCCTCAGATGCTCCCTAACCTGTTGAGAGTTTCCAACAGTTTCAGTCCCTGTTTCAGATTTCCAACAGCCTTTCATATTTTGTTATGTGTTTACCAGTAATTTGTGTTAATATGCCCTTTTGCTGATGCCAGCAGGGCATATTAATTCAAATGTTTGCAGAATAAAGTGGCACCACTGGTTCTCACAGTGGGGCTCTGGTAACATGAATGTTCTCACTCCAGCTTTTGTGTTTCATATTTTTTGGGTTTATGATCTTGATTGCTTTCCTTGAAGAACTGCACATTTATTTTTTTGAGAGGATAACAAAACATGCTTGAATTAGACTCTTGTATTTTAACAATTTCTGTCCCTACTTTCTTATCAACCACATGGTTTTAATTCTAGACTGATCTTAATTGAAAGCATTTGGATCTGGAAGGATAATGAAAATATGGATACCACAGTTAGGGTTGCCTTTCTTGGAGGTACCATCAGATGACCTTTCCTGTGCTTTTGCCCTTCACCCGTTGAACAGCTTTCTTTCTCCTTGCTCCAATATTTTGTTTAGCAAAGTGTTGAAAGCAGATGCAAAAAGTATGCAATATTTTAAGGGTTCAAGTCAATGAGTTGCTTTCAAAATCTGGAATACTGGAACTAAATCGAACACTGGAACATACTATCTGAGAAGGCGGTGGAGGCAGGTACTTTCACAACATTTAATAAGTATCTGGCTGAGCACTTGAATCGCTATGGCATAGAAGTGCTGGTAAATGGGATTAGCATAGATGCATGCTTCATGGTGGATTGAAGGGCCTGTTTCTGTGCTGTATCACACTATGACTAAATCAGAAGAGCAGGTGACTTTTCTGATTAAGAGTACAGAACCATAAAAGAGAAGGTAGAAGTAGTGGTATGTAATGCTACACTAGATTTCAAAATGGATCCCTTGTCAACTTGGACGTAAACAGTATGTGTCTTCCTTTGCATATGATCCTCTGAGGTTTTTAATGGTTATAGAACTAGGGTATATAGTTGGAGTTCAGGTACTGTTCTGTATGATAGTCTGGTGACTGATTGACTAATCTGTGGGACAACTCTCTGAATGTTGCAAGTCACCCTGTTTGCCGGGAGAGCTCTCAAGATTACCAGACTTGCTCTTTGTCTCTCCCCTCTGTCTTTCAGTCCAGATGAAGGGTCTTGACTCAAGATGTTCACTGTCCATTTCCCTCCACAGATGCTGCTAGAATCTGCTGAGGTCCTCCAGCATTTTGTTTGTTGCTCTAGATTCCAGCATCTGCAGTGTCTTGCCTCTCCTTGGTTCTTCTCTTGCCTGGTACTCAGGTCCAGTGTTTATTCTGTTTTTTTTTGTAGTATTTTGACACAATAAATAGCTTGCTAGGATATGTCTAAAGACAATCCCATGCCGGCCAAGCTGGTTAAGGATGGCAGATTTCCTTCCCTAAAGGACATAGTGAAAGAGATGAATTTTCATATTAAATGGAACTGGTAACAGATTTCATTTCCTATTGAATCTGTAGCAAAGACAAATTACCATGCTGATTAGTTTCCAATCACCTACACATGTCACTGTGTAGGTGGATCCATTCTTCTGTCACTTTATGTTTCTGCATTTGGAGCACATTATTACCGTGATTATTAATGAACATTCTGTCACTGCAGCTCTGGGCCAGCACTATTTGGTCTTCATTGGCTACAAATGCAAAGTTCATCCCTTTAGTTACATCCCATTTATCCCAAATGAGCATAATGTTCATCTGTCCGTAGGTGGGCAGCTGCTTTTGTTGTAATTAAAAATTCATGGTGGTGCCAGTTGTTCAGAACAGGTTGATTGAGATTGGATTTACAAGGCCAGTGTAATCCTTGAAAATGTTTGGCTTGGGGCAAAAGTGGAGCATTTTTCTCCCCATTTACTTTTTGATTTGTTGTTCATGTTACAAATCTCCCTTGAAAAGGCGACCTGCTCCCAGATTTGTCCTTTGCTATTCTTCTGTGGATCACTAGGAGTCTTGATCACTAGGAGTACCAGGCAGGGCCTGGCGACACATTGAGTTGGCCATGGCCTTTCAATGCATCAAGCTGGGCAGATTTAGGATCTTATTCCATCACCAGATGTTATCTACCTTTCCCTTCCAAACAAGAATTTTAGTCTTTTCAGCTGGGATGAGAAACTGTAAAACTGCAGATGCTCCAAGCCTGTGCTTTTCTGATCAGTTTGATTCCTAGCATAGATTGAGTGATTCCCATGTACACCTGTATTTTCTTTATCAACACTTCTATTCAATTTGTAAGCAGGTTTGTAAATCTGATTTATCAATTAACACAGGGTTATTGGTGTGTGTTCCAGCTTATAAAATTGGACCATGCTGAAAGAATTGTTTTGTGTGCCATTTTATTACTTGCAGTTCCAATGAAAGAAAGTGGATTTTTCAAAGTCAAGAAAATAATAATATATATTCCTTGACATATTTTTAAAAGTATATTATGTTTGATCATGAAATAATACAATGTGCTGAATTCTATGGTATCCTACTGGATAGAAATACAGCTGACAGAAATATTTTGAGGCTTTCCACTCCTTGAACTGGTAGAGTTTTTTAATATAGAATTTAGGGTTCGCATTAGAATCCTGAGTAAAAACATAAACTGCTAGAAGAAGCTCTCACTTTGGGTTTGTCAAAATTCATAGGAAGGCTTTGCTCAGAGGAACAATTCAGTAAAGCTGTAAGGCCTTGTTGTTACACGACACCCTCATTCTGCAATTTAAAATAGTGTTGCAACAGCTCTGAAATGAAACAAAGTCTTTGGCTGAGTAAAGGATATTGAAAAAAATCAATAGTATAATTGATCCAAATGAATTTGCAACAACTTCCTTGCAGGTACCTTTTGCACCTTATTGCACTGCACTTTCTCTGTAGCTGTGACACTTTACTCTGTACTGTTATTGTTTTTACCTGTGCTACCTCTGTACTAACTCAATGTAACAGCACTGTGTAATTAATTGACCTGTATGATTGGTTTGCAAGACAAGCTTTTCACTGTACCTCAATACAAGTGACAATAATAAACCAATACCAATATCAATACCAATACCAATCCTTCCTGCAGTGTGGCAGCCAGAAATCCTGGAGGGTTCCTGGATTTGTCCAGAGACATGTCTAATTCAGGATCAGAATCAGAATCAAGTTTATTATCACTGACATGCATCATGACATTTGTTGTTTTATGGCAGCTGTACTGTGCAAGACATAAAAATTACTATAAGTTACAAAAATAAATAAATAGTGTAAAAGAGGAATAACGAGGTAGTGATTGTGAGATAGTGTTCATTCAGCTAGTTGGGGATTTGATGGGGATCTTACAAGATGATACTTTTCCAATGCATGGGAAGCCCAAGTCTTGCAATTTGGGTTTGAATCCCACAATAATATCTGAAGAACTTGAATTCATGAACAACTAAATTATAGGATAATAATGGTTACTTTCAAACTGCTGGATTATCATTTTCTAAAAGAAAAATGGATCACTAATGCCCTTTCAAAGAAGGAAATCTGCTATCTTTATCCAGTCTGGCTCACATGTGACTCCAGACCCAGTAATATGGTTATCACTTAACTGACTTTTGAAATATCTCTCAAGAAAGCCACTCAATTTAGTATAGAAAATAAATGCCGGTCCAGCTGTAACATCCACCTCCTGTGAATGAATAAGTTATAAAAGAAGTCTAAGCATGTTGCTATAGTTTATCCTTTGGATAGAATATGATGATTTCATGGTGTGCTGGGATGGAGGCAGTAGATGTTAAAGAGGCTTCAGCCCAGTCACTGGTAGTGTTGTGCATTGATTACAGGTTCAATGTTTTCCTATATGTTCCTGATGATGGGTCTGCATTAGATCCTTTACATAGTAGGATTTAATTTGGTTACCTCTCCTTGGAAGCTTTGTCTGTTTGTAGAATGGCCATGTTTCCTGGGAGCATAGAAATTAGCTTCAGCTTTGGAAATGCTAGAATTCTGCAAGTCCATTACTGAAGACTAAAAAAATGGTGTTTTTGCTGCAGAGTTTATGTTACTCT
>JAUZTB010000064.1:30156858-30167217 GCA_034780895.1 Rhynchobatus australiae
TAACATTTCATCTCATATTCTTCCCTGTTACAGAATAGCATTGGTTGATGGAAGCAATTATATTTAGAACTTCTTTTGCAAGCTCAAATTTAGCCATATTACCGAAATATTATTTTCCAATGGTGAATGCATTGCGCCGCATATAAGGGTGAATTGCAAAACTTTACAGGAAGTTGAAGTTAATTTTTACAGAATGTTTTATTTTGTTACAGAAATAAGGTGAGAATTCTTCCCCTACCTCAAAAGTGCTTAAACTTAGGTAACCAACTAAGTCTGTAATATTGCTGTTTTTGGCCAATAAGATCAATAGTTAAACAGTTGAACAGTTGCAGAGTACACATTGGTCTAAAATACGTAGCTTGCTGCTGAAGACACATTATGTGGACATTGTGCTGGCACCATTGGCCATTTTTGTTGTGATACCACTACTGTAAACTAGCATTTTCCTTAATGTGCTGTGGAACACACATGGAAACTATAATGTACAGGACAGAGTCTGGGTCAACCGAGTTGGGGGAAGGAAAACTGAGTTGATGTTGGAAGCACAATTGAAACATAAGGCTGTGGATAGTGGGTACTATGTTGAAGGTCTGATTCGGAGGAAAGGGGCATGGAGATTTTGACCATCTATAGGTGGGGACATTTCGTGGGGAGTTGGGTGTAGGGAGATTGAAAGTTGACAGGGGTTGGGGAATGGAGATGAAAGAGAAAAATAAATCAGGGAATTGGTTAGGGGAATGTTAGGAGTCAGAGGGTAAGATCAATGAGATTGGCTGATGGGGAGTGTGGTGTGATTTCACCACCATGCATGTCAGAAGAAGAAAGAAGATAGGTAGTGGGACCTGCCTCCTAGAACAATCCAGAGTGGCCAATGTCTGTTGTTTCCTGGAACAATATGACCAATTTTGCATGACTGCATGAGGAATCACACCATTTGATATACATCTGAGCTGAACCTGTGATCCTCAGCAGGAAGTGCCTCAAATTTCAGAAGCAATGTAAAATAACCTGAAGTTCATCTTTCTGCTCCAGGGAAGTCCATTTTTAATTGCAGAGTACTGAACCAAACTGTTATGAGAACATATTTCCAGTCTTGCATTCCTTGATGTTCACTGCTTAAAGGTTTCCTAAGGCAAACACACAAACTTCACATTCTCTCTAAAAGGATATCAATTCCATCTTTAGAGTCTTGCCATTAACTGCTGTTGGAGATAGGTTAATGGCTTGAATTGTACTCATAGGGTATTCATGGGATAATCAGGCAAGATGGTGCTTGGTCAAAAGGTTTGTAAACTGCAGTTGAGTCCAAGAATAATTAGGTTTGAGATTCCATTTTTATGAAGATAGAATAGCTCCGTGTTGTTTGCTCCAGTAAGAATCTTCTGCTGTACTGAGAAACACAGCGACCTGTCTTCATAAACCTAGTTATTCTTGGATTCAGTGGAACAAAGCCAATGCAGTTCTCTTTGGATTAAATACAACTTCAATGTTAGTAACAAAATAATTGCTAGATTCTGTAGAAAGGAAGTAGAATGTCTTGAAATTTCTCATGCACTGAAGTTTTCCTTCCAGGTCTGGATATGTTCGAACACTTGAAGTAATATGCTCCGATGATACTTAAGTCCAAAAGGCTTCAGAGAAATCTTTTGAGCAGAATTAGGCTACATGTTGTAAGACCTCTGATTATGCTACAGCAAATGAACACAGACCAAACCAACAAAATGAGGATGTACTGTTCCACAGCAACTTGTCTTAAAGAATACATTAAATATTTATTTAATTAAGAACAAATACTTGGTTGAAAAATAATGCCGTGCAGCTGCAGTTTACAAACCACCCACAGTGACTGAGGATTACAGAAGAGATTGCAGTGTGCTTGAATTGTAGGAATGCTTCAGAGCAGATGGAAGAGATGTCGTTTCCAATCTGGCTGGAAGTGCAGGTACAGTATTGCATTCTCTTACACCTAGCATGAACTGCACCTTCAAGGTGAAACTGAAACAGAAGGGCACTGTATGCAAATGCTCTGTTATTTGACCCAAACTTCATGGTTGAGAACATAGGCCAGACAAGTGCCCAACTTTCCTCCTCAGATAAAGAAGGGAGGAAACAATTAGGGATGGAACATACCAGAATTGCAAACTATTTGATAAGAAACTTGCTTATCTTTTGTCCATTTATTACGTCCCAACAGTGCTTGAAAATCAAACATACTTAATTTGTGGTAAAGCACTTTCAGACCTCCTGAAAAGTCATTAGGGACCATGTGTAAATTGCTCCTTTTACAAATAACTTGTATTTCACTCCCTTTGAAAACCCTTCCCTTCCACTTCACCAAGGGAGATAGATATGAAGTATGGAACACCATACTTCATATCCATTTCTCTTGCTGAAGTTATAAAATGGGGGAAAATGTAATTTTCTGTTTCTATTTTAGCTTTCAACTTCAAGGCTATGCAAATTTAATGATTATGGCAGTGGAGTTTTCACCCAGGAGCTTCAAATTCAAGTCTTAGCAGGGCAGGTTGTTATAAATGAATTCAAGAAATATACATTGGAAAGTGAATATCAGCTGGTGTTCTGCATGGGAATATTCAGAAGGTTTCAGCAGCAATCTAATCTGGTTGAACTAATTGGCTCTTATTGACTTCCAAAGCCATTAGTCCCATGCAAATAAGGATGCTGGCCAAATTTATTGGAGCAGTTCTCATTAGAAGTGCGCAACAAGCACTGTGCTGGGATCACTATCCAATTTTTAGGTCTACAATCTGTGGTACATATACTGGCCTTGCCAATGGGGAAACTGTGCTTTATTATTTCCCTGCAACTGGAAAGCTGCTTGAAATTAATGGCAAAACTGCTTCCAAAAACAATATAATATTTTAAGTTAAAAGTAATTGCAGCAGTGATGTTGCTAATTATACTTCACATCGACGACTACAAGTGTTGGATAAGTGTTGGTTGGCAGGAACAAGTATGGGCTAAAGGGCCTTTTCTTGTGCTGTACAACTCTATAACTGGGATCATAACTTTTGCTGAACCAAGGATTACTGAAGATGTCTCCACTATGGCAAATTCTTACACATGTCTATCTGTGGTTGTACTTCTGTCTTAAAAAAAAAGGAATAAAAGCTGAATCATCTTCATGACCTTAAGGTCATTGCACCATCCATTAGATGATGGATGATCCTGTGTCTCAAGCTCACTTTCTCACTGTTCTCCACATCCTTGATTCCATTAATGTTCAATCAATCCCAGCCTTCAATGCTCTCCATATCTGAGCACACCCAGCCTTTCAGTCTTCAGTATATTTACAGGGGAATTCCAAGCACAAGCTGGAGGAACCGCACCTCATTTTCCATCTTGGAATCTTGCAGCTTAATGGCATGAACATTGAATTCTCCCACTTTTAGTAATCCCCACTCCCCTTTAAGTCATTCCCCTTCCCCCCCACCATGCTTCTTCTTCTCTTCCCTTTCCTACTCTATCTCTTTTCTTCTACCTTTTTCTCCTATCTCTCCTTACCTTTGACATCCCCGGTGGATCTGCTCTCCCATCCTTCCCTGCACTTGCCTAACACTGTATCTACCTATCACCACCTTGTGCCCACCCCGTCTCCCCTCTTTTGACCACCTATCACTGCTCTGCTTTTCCCTCCTATATATTGGGCTTCCCCTTTTCCTATCTTCAGTCCTGAAGAAGGGTCCTGACCCGAAATGTTGACCGCCTGCTTTTCTCCACGGATGCTGCCTGGCCTGCTGAGTTCCTCCAGCATCATAGTGTTTTATTCAGGATATACTCAGCCTTTTTTCATATTTTTAAAATTATAGCCTAAAGCTGAGTAAAGGAGTGAGGAGGTGTACTGATCAGGCAGAAGTTATTAATTTTCTTTGATTATCTTTGGACTCATGCCCAGAAATGCAAAAGCATGCCCCTGCTCCTCTCCCACCTGGTTCCTTCTGCCCATCATCCCTCACCTTTCCTCGGCCCACCTTTCACCTACCAGCCCTGTTTCACCGCTCCTCTTTACACTGGCTATCTTCCCCCTTCACTTTCAGTCCTGATGTAGGGTTTCGATTCAAAGCATCGACAATTCCTATCCCCCACAACCTGCTGATTTCTTCCAGCAGTTTGTTTTTTGCAGCATAATTCTATTTTTTTCTTCTTCCGGATTGAAACAAGATCCAACCGCGTCCAGGTTGATTCACTTACATCTGGCAATTTGACCTGACTCTTCTTTAGCATAAGTCCTCCATTGTGATGCCAGCAATAATCTCATTCCTTGGGTGGCACTTCTTTTAGAGCATTGCAGGTGTGGTTGGACAAGGTTGTTTAAGGGGTACAGACCATCGGGTGCACACAGGACAACTAAATCTTACCATTACAGTGCCAGACTGGGATACCCACCAGGTAAATAAGTTACAAATTTTGAGTATCCTCCCTCCACTGAAGCAACCTTCTCATTGTCCCCAGTCTGCAGCATTCCCCCAAATCCCATGCTAACCATTTGAATTCATCTTTGCGCCATGTACCAATACCATCACCAAGTTCCATCCTCCATCTTCTGAATCATTTAACTAACCCCACAACATGAAGTGTAAATTTTCTGCCCCCAATGGCCCCTGCCTCCCAACACCATATGCCAGTCTCCTGTTCCTATTAACCCTGTCACCTTCCCCCTCCCCCCCCGTACCAAATGCTAGTCTCCTTCTCTTGATTGCCCGTTAGTGCCATGTACTGGTCTCCTGTTTCTGTCCATCCACCCAGCACTGTGGCAGTCGGTAGATTGGTTTAATATTGTCACATGTACCAAAGTAGAGTGAAAAACTTTGTTTTGCATGCCATCCATTCAGATCATTTCATCACATCAGTACATCGAGGTAGGGAAAGGGAAAACAATAGCAGAATGCAGAATATAGTGTTACAGTTACAGAGAAAATGCAGTGCAGTCAGACAATGAGGAGGCACTCTTCAGTTCCTGATCAATCCTCTGCAATATTAGAACATAGAACAGTACAGCACAGGAACAGGCCCTTCAGCCCACAATATTGTGCCGAACTAATTAAATTAGTAATCAAATGCCCAACTAAATTAATCCTTCCTGCCTACACAATATCCATATCCCTCCAATTTCTGCACATTCATGTGCCTATCTAAGAGTCGCTTGAAACCCTCCATCGTATTTGCCTCCACCACCACCCCAGGCAGTGCATTCCAGGCACCGACCACTCTCTGTGTAAAAGACCTTGCCCTGCACATCTCCTTTGAATTTACCCCCTCTCACCTTAAATGCATACCCTCTGGTATTAGACATTTCAACCTTGGGAAAAGATACTGGCTGTCTATTTTATCTATGCCTCTCATAATCTTATTCAATGGTGGACTCCTGCTACAACCAAGTGCTGGGCTCCTGTTTCTGTTCCACCCCTGTCCAACACTATTGAGTGCCAGTCTCCTGGTCCCAGGCGTTGTCAAAAGTGGCCTCCTTTTCCCAATCCTACTCCACCCATACCAAGCGCTGACCTCTTGTTTCCTTCCACCAACCAACTCTCCTCCAGTACCACACCCACTCCCCACCCCACCGACCACAGCAAAGGCTTAATCGAGGTGTGACATACTGAACCCAGCTTTGCATAGTATGTCCTAAACTTAAATATTTACAGCAGTTGTACTTCTGCCTGAGCTGTTGGACTGCAGAGGAAAGTGGAGTTTTTAGCAGACAGCCAACTTCTTGCAACTGTGCCCTTCTGGAATTAGATTGCAATAGAATTTCTAAGCATAAGTTTTGAAGCTGCTTATGAGCAAAAGATAAGAACTAGATGCAGAATTGGGTCATTCTGCCCCTCATTCCTCCTCCATAATTCAATAAGTTTATGAATGTTTTGCCTTGTCATGATTTCCCTTCACTAAATCCCATATCCTCTGATAAACAAAGATCAATCAATCTGTATTCTGAATATTATGAAGCATTGAATCGCCACAGCCCCGTTGAGTAGTGAATTTCAAAGACTCATCATGATCTGGGTGAAGAAATTTCTCCTGATCACTGTCTTGAGTGATCCATCTCTTATTTATGGGGCTATCACACCTGGTTGTAGACACCTCAGCAAAGGGAAAAATTATCCCTGCATCGACCCTGTCA
Source organism: Rhynchobatus australiae (assembly GCA_034780895.1). Taxonomy (NCBI): domain Eukaryota; kingdom Metazoa; phylum Chordata; class Chondrichthyes; order Rhinopristiformes; family Rhynchobatidae; genus Rhynchobatus; species Rhynchobatus australiae. Next base: position 30,163,001 of record JAUZTB010000064.1, read on the forward strand.
AGCTTCAGAGAAATCTTTCAGTCAGATCACCTCTCATTCTTGAAACTCTAGACATTATAGCTCACATGACCTAACTCCCCTTCTTAATTTTTGGGATGGGGATTGTCCAATTGGATCAACCTTTGTTGCACTCCCTCTATTGCATGTGCATCCTTCCTTAGGAATGGAGATCAGAACTCTTCATTATATTCCAGGGCCCTATATAATTGCAGTAAGGTGTCTTTACTTTTGGACACACATCCTCATACAATAAACATCAACGTACACTTTGCCATCTGAATTATTTACTGTATCTGCATGTTTACCTTCAGTGATTCATGTAGAAGGACACAAACCCTGCTGAACACTAACACTTGTCAACCTCCTACTGTAGCCAAACTCGCAGCAAGAGTGCATTTAACTCAAAAGAAATCGACATTAAAGGCTGGAGACACACGAGACTGCAGATGCTGGAATATGGAGCAAAAAACAAACTGTAGGAGGAACTCATTGAGTCGGACAGCACCTCTGCCTCCGTAGGATTGACATTTCAAGTTGAGACTCTGCATTAGAACATTGAAAGCTAATGGCTATACCATAAATGCAGCATTGTGGCCTTCAGACAAAGGTTTGCCAAACTTCATATCTCACCATGCCAATAGGAAATAAGGGGCTTTCAAACAAACTCTTAAAACTGAAGGAGATTTATTCATGCACAGATACAAGCAAGATGGGGAATAATCAGACCACACAATGAGCTGCGCTTGTTGGAATTTAATAGTTTGTTTCCTTCTCTGAACTCAAGTGGTTTGGCTGTGCACAGAACTTACAAACCCGCAGAGAAGTAGCAACCATGATTCCACCAAGTCTGGATTCATCCCCAAAGACGTTTGAAGATCATAGAACCATAGAATCATGCAGTCTTGCAACAGGCCATTTAATCCAACTAGTCCACACCAACCAGTAGGCACCCTGCTGTATCAACCCCATCTCCCAGCACATGGTTCATAGCCCTTTAAGCCTAAGTGATTCAAACCAGTATTATGAGGTTTCTTTGTGTAAGACCTCATTGAAATGGACATTGTCAGCTCCAGCACTATGTTTCTTATTGATGTGTCACATGTCCTTCAGTGGTTACAACATAATAGAGCAAGTGCTACCTTTGTAGGCAGCTCTCAATGGGAAACATCACTTAAATAATACACTCTTATGGCTAAAGGGGAATGTTTGAATGGATGGGACAATGATGGGAAGATTGGGAGAGTGCTCCTGGAGTCCTAAGGTCTGAGGTATCGAGGCATGCTGATGACAGTGCCCCTAGGTTGTATGTTTTTGTGCATGGACGTGGTGGGGGGGGGGTGGTGGGGAGAGGTGGTTAAAGAGATAAAGAGATGTTTTTTGGCAAGCGTTCCAAGCAGGAAGTTGTGAATAAGGTCTCTATAAAGATATGAATGCAATCTAAGAATATTTGCACACTGTGGAAGCCTGTAATGCACCCGTAGCCTGAAGGAAATGTAAGTAAAATCTCCTCTTCTGGAGGATGGAGTTTGTACAACTTTCCTAATGCAGCATTGAGCAACAAATTACAAGATGTGGTAGGAGTCAATGTTAACAACAGCCTGGAGTAATTCCCAGGCTAGGAAGCTGAGAGTAATCTTGACTCTGAGCTCCACACTCAAGGCATACATGCAAGGTTGTGTTTGAGCTCACAGAAGGTCATGTTTCTCAATGAGGACAAAGAATGCAACTTAATGATTGGCCCTTTACATAGCACAGTTTCAGAGAAATGGGGTTTCCAGAAACTGACTCTTCTGTGAGTAAATAAGATCTATCATTTTTCAGACCAATGAGAGTTAAAAAATTTCCTCCAGATAAATTTTGCATGCTACATTTCTGTTGATGTCATTTAGTGGAGTTTTCTTCCTAACAAAAAAATTCTAAGGAGAATGAAAACCTGAGAGAAAAAATGAGGAGCAACGCACAAAGCCCTGGAGGAATTCAGTGAGTCAGGCTGGTGGAGAGAGTAGCGTGTAGAATGTGGAGGGAGTTCCTCTGGCACTTTGTGCGTTGTTTCAGATTCCGGCATCTACAGTCTCTCGTGCCTCCAAAAAAAAAATGAGGAGATATGTTTCTTCACTGCATCTAAAACATGCTCAAAAAATCTCCTCTGAGTGCAAACAATTTTCAGCAGAACAGCAAGGAAACATTATGGATATATTTCATGGGAAGTTAGATGGGCAAATGAGGGAGAGTGGAATGGAAAGATAGAGTGAAATGGAATAGGGAGAGGAAGGCGGTATGGACCATTAACATGGACACAGACAAAAAGATCAAGTACTTGTGAGCTACAAATCCAATAGACCTTGATGCAAGTCCCTTTTACTTATCACCACTTTGCACATTGGTTGACACTAGAATCATTGAGAGACATGGAGCATACTTTAATTTACATCTTTGTTTTCAGAACCCTTCCTGGTCACTCCCTTCATGGTCTTCTCCAGTAGTGCAGCCTTTCGAGTGCTTTGCTTTCCCCCAGTCTCCTAGATATACTATTCCTTTTGCCTCACCAGTCATGGCTGTGTCTTCAGTTTCAGAATTCCTTCATGAAATCTTTTTTGCATTTCCACACCTCCCTCTCTCTTAAAGCATAATGTAAGTTTTCGATTACCTCTCTTAATATCCCCTTTTTAGATTTCATTTCAATTTCTGTCCATGTAGAACTTTTGAGTATTCTTTCCACATTGAAAATGTATTCTTGCTAAATAATTTGAACAAAGACAAAAGGAAAGCTCTGTCATGCAAGCCAATTCATCACAAAACCTCCTGAACCAGATATTCCTCATTGTACCCACTCCACTTGTTTGATGCTGAAATGATCCCAACGATCTCATTCATACAAATGTAGAGTTGCCATTCATTAGGAAACTGGGAAGTCTAATAAATACTCCACATAAAATGGGTCACACAGGGACTAGTTACTGCAATGGTTCATTTGAAACTAGCAATATGAAAATGAACGCAATTAGCTAAACCAGAGAGATGGGACCTTTACAGAGCTTGATGGCAGTTGAAATGAAATGATAATTACATAAACTACTACGTATTTAGCAATAAATAATAAAGAATTAACAGCAGATTTCCTTTTCACCACTAATTGGATGATGGTGATTCAGCCACATGTTACCTGATGGCTGTCATGTTGATGGAAAGTTAAATAAGCTGTGAATGGATGTCTAGTCTGAAAGATGTTATATGTTTAAAGATAACATCAGCTAAAATAAGACTTAGAAATCAACTAATGTGTAAAAAAAGAGAAAAAATTTATGATTATTTGAGGAAAGCCTCTTAGCTGCTTGAGTTTAAGCATGTGATCGAATTCTGTTGGTAGAAACTTTACACAACAGTTTTGTTAGTGAAAGAAGCTCCTTTGTTTTTGAGGAGGGAAGAGTTTGTCTTGAGAGTCCTCAATAATTGTAACTTTGAGGGGGAGACATGGAGGTGCAGTCTTCAGAGCTCTGTGGCTGCCAATGAGTGCTGGCACATTTCTTCTACTGGTCCGCTGGAGATCGATGCATATGGACCGCAGAAATGACCAAGAATTGGACAGCACCCCCGTTAGACCACCAAGAAAAGCAAATGCTAAACCACCATACGATACATATTTGAGGAAGATCTGCACTTGATTGAACCACCAAGGATCAACGACACAGTTTCTCCGATATAATATTACAGCTTCAGTTTTGATTTCATAATTATGTTTTCTACCACAGATTGTGCAACTGTGATCCCACCTTCTAGCTTTGTAATCCTGCAGGTCACTGGTCTTCAAGTACACAGCCAAATAGTGTTCAAGTGTGATGATAACTTCTACCTCTGCCACACTTTCAGGAAGCGAGTTCAATAACCATTCCTCCCTTTGGGTGAAAAATAATTTTCTCATCACCCCTTTAATCCTTTAGTCTTTAAATCTATGCCCCCGAGTTTTTGACATCCCGATTAAGACAAAAATCTTCCTTTTATTTACCTAAGCCCCTCAAGATCATATGCACCTCAATTAAGGCTCCTTAAGGCTGCTGAGGCTTTAAGAACAGATATCTTTATTAGTGCTTGTACATCGAAACACACAGTGAACTGCATCTTTTGAGTAAAATGTGCTGGGGGCAGCCCGCAAATGTTGCCACACTTCCGCACTTCCAGTGCCAACATAGCATTCCTACGACTTCCTAACCCATATGTCT
>JAUZTB010000064.1:31759364-31771086 GCA_034780895.1 Rhynchobatus australiae
CATGTTCTGCTATATCCTTCTGATGATGGGTTATTGATTTGTACCATAATTACTCTTTCTTTCTTCATAGATGCTACCTGACCTGATGAGTATTTCCAATAGTTTCTATTTTTATTTCAAATTTGTCTCTAAGTCAGGTTTTTTTTCCCATCATTTCAGCTTTGTACTGAGAGGTGAGGCATGATAGCAAGGATTTGCAACAAACCATAATATATAGGAGCAAGGACCCTACAAGCCACCTAATCAATGCTAGAATTTCTATTCCTTGCTAATCTGAAACCCACTGCTCCGAAACAATCATGGCTCTAGTGCATCTCTGCCTGGACAAAAATAGAGCTGCAAATTCAAAGCTGATTTTACTTGGAGTAAACCACATTGGCAATCATGTAAAAGTGAAATCTTACCAGTTGTAAAATTGGACCCGGCGTTTATGGTTGTGAATCATGCTAGAATGCATGATGTTTTCCTGGCAGCACAGATTTCAGGCCTACCAACATAAACTGCTTCAAAGTCCACATAATTACTAAAACAGTCTCAGGAGATTTAACAGGATGCTCTGCTTACATAAGAAGACCTCACTGGGAAATTTCAGACTTGATAGAAGGCTTTTCAAATATTTCACTCTGCCCACAAAATGAGCTACCACTAACAGGATGTACTTTCTCCAGCAGTTACCTGCTGAACTACTCTTTCAATGGATGCCTCAGTAGTGGCACCACCAGCAGAACTCAAGTACTGGAGGCTTTGGGATTGGCAAGCAAGACCAGGGACCTTGGGGTAGGAGACAAACATATGCCCATCTGCAAAGAGCCTATTCTTAGTGAGTGTTGAGACACTACATCCGCACATAGACTTGCCTAATTAGCAATGCACTCACAGCCTTGGGTTTCCAAAGTCTGTGTTCACCAAGATATGTAAAATTCTGTGGGTGGTGCTCTCCTTGTGGACATGCTATGTTACGTTGTCATACTCCTTGTGGGCATGCTATGTTGGCGCCAGAAGCATGGCGTCACTTGCGGACTGCCCCCCAAAACACACTATGCAAAAGGTGCATTTCACTGTGTGTTTCGATGTACATGTGACCAATAAAGATATCTTATCTTATTTTATCCTGCCTGGACCTGAAGAGCTCAAGCTGATGGTGACTCCTAATATCCTGGTTACATTCCAGGTGGCTGCATAAAACCTGTAACATGTTTCTCAATTTGTTGCACATCACCAAGAGTTCGACTCCTGAGGAAATTATTTCATCACTTTTTCATTTTAGTGAGGAGGATTGCCAGCATTGCTCACTTCCCATGTGTACTGTTGAAAGTATCCTGACTGGTTGCATCATGGGCTGGTACGCCAATTTGAATGCACAGGAATGTAAGAAGCTGCAGAGAGTAGTGGACTCAGCCCAATACAACCCTCTCCACCATCGGTAGAATCTACACGAGGTGCTGCCTTAGGAAGGCAATGTCCATCATCAAAGATCTCCACCATCCAGGCCATGCCATCTTCTTGCAGTTACCATCAGGCAGGAGGTACAGAAGCCTGAAGTTCCACACCACAAGGTTTAAGAACAGCTACTTTCCTTCAACCATTTGGTTCTTGAACCAACCTACACTGCCTCAGTATAGCAACACTGTGACCACTCGGAGCACATTGCACTAAAATGGACTGTTTTTTGTTCTAATTGTGTTCTTTCTTGTTAAAATTGTATACAATTTATATTTAATTTATGTTTTTCTTGTGAATTCTGTTTATATAATGCTATGTGCCTGTGATGCTGCTGCAAGTAAGTTTTTCAATGGACCTGTGCACCTGACAATAAACTCAACTTTGACTTTGACTTTGATGGCCCAAATATGCTCCCAGCGACTCCAGTTAACACCCCATGTCTTTTCATGAAATGAAATGATTTCCAGTCCTTCCAGATGGTTGCAGATCATGACCTTCTGGACCAGCCTATGATGCGGGACTTTGTCAACAGCCTTACTAAAGTCCACGTTAACCATATCTTTCACTCTGGCTTCATCAAGTTCTCCTCGTGTGTCTGCGTGGGTTTCCTCCGGGTAGATGTAAGATATTAGATAGATAAATATTTAGTTATTAGTCACATGTACATCGAAACACACAGTGAAATGCATCTTTTTGTGTACTGAGAATGTGCTGGGGGCAGCCCACAAGTGTCGCCACTCTTCCGGCTCCAACATAGTAAACCCACAGCTACGTTGGAGCACCCAGAGGGTGTCTGCATGGGTTAGCCATGCAGACACAGGGAGAATGTAAAAAAAACTCCTTATAGACAGCGGTGGGAATTGAACCTGGGTTGCTAGCACTGTAATAGCGTTATGCTAACCAGTACACTACCATGCTGCCACAGTTTCCTCCCACATTCCAAAGATGTACAGGTTAGGAGCTGTGAGCATGCTATGGGTGTTGCTGCTGTGCGGTTTCCATGTGGAGTGTGTCCTGAAGACCTGAGGCCCCTCGTTGCAGTGAGGTCTCAGCAGCTGCTCTAGATTTATCCTGGTCCTATTGAGAACCATACAAGTCATCTTCTAACACTTCTTTCAGGATGTGACGTTTCATGATGCTGTTGTATACTTACTTTTGACCAATATTGTGATTTTTTTTTGAGGAGGACATGATCTGGCATTGATGCTAAACAGCATGATGTTTCACTGCACCAAAAATAGGTGCAATTCAATTTCTTAGCACCTCTGCCTTAATGCACTTTTCTTACAATCTTGCTATATTAACATATTCACTGCACAAATGCACTCAGTCCTAACACACTTTTATGCTCTCCTGAAATACTCTCCTGAAATACTCACCACCAATAACACTCACCAACAGTCCCAGTAGTAACTTGTTGGAATAGATTTTTCACAACATCCCTGTCTTATTCTCCTGAACTAACTCCCGTTATTTTCCTTTGAGCATTTCCAAAAATAAACAGGTGGTGGAGCTCTACCACAAGTATATCCTATCATTATGGTCAGTGAACAAATATTGTAGTTATAGGATGTTTTTACAATGTGGTTTCTGGTTCAAATTGTACAAACTGGGTGGTGTAATTCAGCTATGAAGTTGCTCAAATTAGATTCAACTCGATGGCTTGAGATCACACTGTGGAGGTAGGACTGAAACAGGTGGAAAGTGATGTTTCTGGGGCTCTGTATGAAAAAGATGATATTGTACAGTATTTTTTCCTTCCATAGTGTCCTAAACAATCTGCATCTACAAATAAAACCATGATCACTTAAAAGAATGGAAAAGGAACATCGTAGAGTAAGTCATGAAACATAGTTCTAGCACTCCTGGACTGCTCTGGATGGCCACTGATCTGATTTCTTCAGCATTTTGCAATTGAGCTTTACTTTTCACAATTGAGCTTAATTTATTTAAATAAAGTATTGCTACCTTAAGACATTAATGGCATCTTCTGCTGCAGCATGAGAATTAGTATCAACTTGGCTCAAAGAAACAAGTTCTATTTGAAGAGCAGGAAGATCTCCTGATTTCCTGGCCAACACTTTTCATTTTAAGCAATGCCAAGAAAAACAAATTAGCTGGTTATTCATCTCACTGCTCTTTATGAGACATCTTTATGAATAAAATGGCTGCTGCATTCATTGCATGGTAATAGTAATGATTTTGGGATGTTTCTGGGAGATGTGATAAGGTGTTATACGAATTCAATAATGGTGCGGAAACAAAAATCCAAAGCAGCTGTGTCCCTGATTTATCAAAGCAGTCAAGAAGTCTGTGTGTTTATAGATACAGAGATTGCACTGGATTGATAGACAATGAGCTTAGTCAATGTTTATAAACGCAAAGCTGTTTTTTGGCCTCCACGACTGCTTGGTGTTTATAAACTCGAAGAATGTATGTTCATAGATACAAAGATCACATCTGCATTTTTGACCAGCAGATGTTTCAATAATGCAGCAATTGATGGTTGGTCTAATTTATTTGACTGTAAAAAATACATTTGTCATAATGGAATTAAGCTAAAAGTAGACATAAAAGCTTCTCCAAACCACTGTGTAATATGAAACCGAACAGTCTCGGGAAGATGATTGTCCCAGTACTCACTGTCTAGGCTTGGATGTGAAGACAGTCACTTAGGCAGGGTTCCCTGGGGTCGCCCATGCCATTGGGACTGTACAACTGTGTGGGTTACTTCCTTCAAAAGAGATCAAATCCAAAAATGAATGGAGTCAAATACAATGGAGAACATAAGCATGTATACCTGTTTACTGCTATTGTGAACTCTGGCATTCAACTCTAGTGGCAGCCACATTCCAGTGGTGTGGCTCATTAGTTGTAATAAGTTCATTCAGAAAAATCGCATCAAGTTTTTGTCATAATTTGCTTACATTGCTTACTCAGTAAGTGGATAGTATTTGTTTAAATCAGCATAGCCCTGATGGGCTTATGCTCACTCATTCATCAGCATGTGTTAAACAAGGAACTTCTGATATTTTGGCCAGAATTTCCATAGAACCAGGAAACTACAACCAAAATATGTCTGAGAATGACTGGTATTTAGTAGCTTGGACCACTTGGACAAGATATGAATTCAATCCCACTACCACAGATGAGGCATTTAAATTCCGGAAGTTAAATATGTCTGGGATAAATAGGTCGTATCAGTGAGGATTACCATGAAACCACTGGATTCTTGTAAAAAACCACCAGGGTCAGGGAAGGAAACTTATCATCTTTACCTGATCTGGCCTAAGTGTGACTGCAGATCCAGTGACGTGATTGACACAAAGCTGTTTTCTGAAGTGGCCTAGTGAATCATTTTCTGGCAATATTTGGGATGAACATTAAATGCCCACTATGCAAACAATGCTTACTGCCTGTGAATGAACAAATAAAAAAACTTACACCAACAATTTCCATTAAAATTCATTTGCATCATCACAAATGTAAAATTTGCTTTGAAATAGCACCATTGTGAAGCGTATGAGAAAATAATCATATTTTTTCTTCATGTGCTTAAGAGCGGTATGGAACCAAAAGTAAACATTTTTAATAATATTAGTCAAAATCATGGCTGATTTTCTGTAAAGGGTCTAAATTCAATGAATCTTGAACATAAAGTATTGCAAGTCTGTATGTTAATAGATTTGGGCATTATCCTCATGCAGTTTAAATCTCCTGATCATTTGCAGTATTTCTACTGGTTTCTGCCAGATTGAACTTGGATCTGGGTGAGATATTATCAAATAGAACTCTCCTCTGCCTCCCCTCCTCTTTTTCCAAACCTTTATTTTGATTCATTTACATTATTTCTAACTACTTAGCTGAAGTAATATTTACAAATTGTTCTCAAAACATGAGAAATTCTGTGCAACTTGATAAAATGATATGGATCTTATTATTGTCTCTCTTTCTGCCAACATCCTTCTATAAGCTGGGCTCAAAAATCATAAATGAACAGTGGGTTTTTAGCAGCTGCTAAATCCAGCAGCTTTAGTAGTCATTTATATTCTGGGGCAACCCTGTAATTACCACATTTATTGGACCTGTGGGGTTTAAACTCTGATGGTCCAGTATAGTAACCACTGCTCTGCCACTATACATTGACCTTTGAGATGGCAGGAACACTGTTAAATTACTTTTCCAATGTTTTCCTTCCATTTATCTAACTACTGCAAAAATACTAAGGAGGTCCTTGTGAATATTCAGCTATTCAAACTGATCTATTGTCCATTTAGTTCAGCTGCATTAGAGCCAGTTTTATTTATGAATGGAACTGTTGGTTTGGGGTGTGGGGAAGTTGGTGGGGGGGAGGAATTATTTATTTCTCTGAAACAAATTCTCAAGAGAATGTCTTCTTGCACATATCCGGAGTCTTTTTCCTAACATGGGGAGGTGGTTCAAGATGAGGCTTTTGATAAAACATTAGTATTTGAAAAGAAACCCATTTGAGGTACGTATATCATAACATGGCTTCTTTCTTACTGTCAAGACCAATAAATGGTAAAAGAAATTACTTGCCTAAGCTTACTTAGAATAATTTGTTCTTATATGAGGAAGCAACTAAACTAATCAATTCAAGTAGAGTCAGGAGTCAAATAATGTTTTTCAATTTGGTTAGGACTTTCTCCAACAGACATAGATTCAGTTCATTGTACTTTTTTTCTCTGACTGTTTGGGATGGTGTTTACTAGTCTGTTGAAGCTGCTTGATCAAATCTTGCTACTTGATAACTGTGATATTTTCAGCAACTTTGGTCTTTTCTGTGTACATGTCAGAGTACAATTTAGTTGAATGGCGTGGTTTGTCTGCCAAAATGATAAACCTGACATTCACCTTCATGAAACCTTGGGGTGAACTCATTTCAGTACAGCCATCCTATTTAAAATCATCTTGGTTTACCAGTTGATCTAGAAAGTACATGCAGATTCATTTACTCTTACTAATACCTAATTTAGATCTTGTCTTGTACATCTTGAAATAATCCACCGTAATCTATCTAATTGGAACAAGCTATCATCTGAACAGAGTATACTGCCTTTATCACCTGTCATATCTCAATCTGATCACCTCTACGATTAAGCTTCTGTCAAGTGTAGAGAAGTACTTACAAGAGCAACATGCAGAACATAAAAACTAATGATTCTGTACTGATTTACAACTTGTGGTGTTAACAGCTAATATTCAAAGATCATAAATATCTTTTCTTGAGGTTCATATTCTGAGGAGATCCTTCCACATCTATTCCAAGAAGAAAAAAATAGCCATTGAACAACTCCTTACCATCTCTCGTTCCTGTTATAAAAGCAGGATCTGAGAAATATATTGGAGAGTCAGTGAAAGAACCAAAGCGCATATCTTCAACAGCTGCTATTGAGCATGAATATTCCCACTTTGCCAAGGACTCTCTGTTGCAAAGTTAGAAGATCATTTCCCATATTAGCATTTGTATGTCCTCTGTAGGTGTAGCCACAAAGTATATAATTGAGTCTGCTGCCAATCCCATCATCTGCTGCAGACATTCAGGAGAACCAGAAATGTAAGAAGTTGAATATCTTAGGATCTGCATTAGCTATTCTCTGCAGCTTTTTTGGTAACATGCTTGACACTGTGAAATCAAATCACACTCCAGAGACTTGCCCACAAAGATATAGATTGTTACTCCAGGGGCTTTCCTTAGGCAGTGTGGCACTACTCTGCATTTTCAATCAGCCTTTGAAACCAAAGCCTTGCCTACTTTCTTCAGTGTGTACCAAAGTATCCAAAGACAAGCAGTGTGCTGGCCAATATTTATTCCCCAACAAACATTGCCATGAAATGATTAAAGGATTGACACTTTTGACTCAATCTTGAATAATTTCTTGAAAGAACGAATCAATCTCTCTTCCTTTACAGGTAGTAATAACTTTCAACATTTAGCAGTTCTTCAAAAGGAAGCTTATTTCTTTTCTTCGTTGCAGGCAGGCAGTTGGTTCTTTGGTGCTGTCTTTTGCATGTGGTTCCTCACATTACTTTCTATTCCTTCTTTTCTCCTTCCAATAATAAAAAAAAGAGAAATAGTCTCTTCAAATGAAACATGCTGCAACTTTTCCATTAGCTGCAGGTAAATACCATATACAAGAAACAATTGACTAGAAATTTGGTTGCTTCACACTGTGCTTTACAGTGCCAGCCACTTTGTTTACTGTGTCAGTTTGGACCACTCTGGAAATTCCACTGGGTACATCCCATTACAAGTGCAGATGGAATGTTTCCTTGTCTGATGCCATTCTTGAAGCAAAGCTTAATAAGAGGATTGTCAGGAAAAGTTAGGGTATGTTGATTCAAAGCATCCAAAAGCAAAAAAAAAGGCCTGCTGCTGCTAAAAATTAGAAATAAAAAAGACAATGTTGGAAATATTTAGAAGTTCAGGCAGCATTTGTGGAGGAAGAAACAGAGTTCACATGACCTGAAACATTTTAGATCCAAAGCATATCTGTTGTTAGTTACCCACAACTCAACCTCTTTTTTGTCATTTTAAAGGGACACTGCCTCTTCTAGCTTTAGTTTTGCACTGGGAACCTGTCTCAGGTAGGCCCTATTTAAGGTATTTAACTTTCTGACACTTCTGTGCCTCTGCTCTAACCTCCCCCTCCCAAGCTCATGACCTTCACCTGACCACCCTATTCACTGATTTTCTAAGACTCCAAAAGCCCCTATCACATGACCCAACACATTCCAACACCCCCCCCCCCCACCCCAATAGGCACCGATTATCTCAACCCTGGCAACCCTGGTGTTAATCACCTGATCTCACCCTCCCCCTGAGAACTATGATCATCTAACATGAGCCCATGATGCACTAACTGACCACCCACCCACCCATTGCAACTTCGAATTATGGCACATCCACCCAGTGATACCCTTAAATCACCAAGGCAAAGAAGGCTACAAACCAAGTCATGGTAAATGGGATGAGTATACCCACTTCACCAGTGACCACAAGCCTCAGCACCATCGATCATTGATGACAAATTTTCATTACAACTTTTATTCCACAATCTACAGGCAGTTCCCCATCTCTTTCTCTCAAGACTTACCCACCTAGACCTGGCTCCGGACTTACCTAACATCCTTTGTTCACTTTGCATTCAACACATCACATGAAGAAAAGCCCATGCTTATATAAAGCCAAGTTTGTAATGTGAGATCCCTTGGGATATGGCTCATGACCAAAATGGCCATTGGGATGAGGTGCAGCAAAGAGTGAATGTGCATGCCAAGGAGCTTCCAGGCCCATCAATCAAAAAAAATGCTAAATTTAGGTTAGAAACCTCAAAATTAAAGAGTAAGAAGAATTTTGCAGAGTGCTCAGTCCAACTTCTGAAACTGTGTGTAGCAGAACACTGTAATGTAACAAATCACTACTAAGATCATAGTAATAAGCTTCCTCAGTGTGTTTCTATGTTAACTCCCTGTTCTATTTATTATGGGATAAGTTAAGTTGGCAGGTCCTAAAGCAGAAATGAAGGAATTGGCATTGATGGGATAGATTATCTCTCTCTGTGTTGGCAGAAAACAGCTATAGCAACTAATCCATGCATCATATACAGTTTGCTTTGCCTTTCTATTGTTTTCAAGGAAATTGTAGTGAAAATGTATTTACACATTTCATGTTAAATTGTCCTGCTTCTTGAGCCACCCAAATTACATGCTAAAATAAAAGTCCCACTGCTCTTGGAGGTATTTCTCACAATGAGATGTACGTTTTTATGTAAGTTAGAGAAAAGCCACCGCACACTTATAAAATATTATCTGGCGGGAAGCAATTCTGCCATTCATCAAGTTTCAGGCTCAATTCTCTCCAGAAATACAAACATGTCAGTAATTGCATACGATCCTTCAGATGTTTCCAACAACCATTATGTTTGATAAAAGTGGCTAATAGCTGAAAAGCATCTGAAGAAATCACAAATAAAATTGACTTGCTCAGGAAAGTGAACTTCGGTTTTCAGGGCCTTAGGGTAGAAAGAAAATGTTTGATGTTGTTGGATGAGCCAGAATGATTACATTCCACAACAGATCAGGGAAACATTTGCTTTCCTTCAGATATTTTATCAGAATTAGAGCTGAAACTTCTTGCCTAATGTGGCTCTTTTGCTAGATTGAGTATTTGTATTGTTTAGTCAAACATGGCAAAAAATTTAATGACAACACACACTAAAAGCTGGAGGAACTCCGCAGGTTAAGCAGCATCTGTGGAGGGAAATAAACAGTTGATGTTTTGGGTCGAGGCCCTTCATCAGGATTGGAAAGGAAGAGGGCAGAAGCCAGAACAAGAAGGCCAGAGGAGGGGGGAGGAGCACAAGTTGGTAGGGGATAGGTGAGTCCAGGTGAGAGGGGAAGGGTAGGTAGGTTGGGAGGTGGGATGAAAGGGAGTGATGTGAGAAGCTGAGAGGTGATGGGCAGAAGAGGCAAAGGGCTGAAGAAGAAGAAATCTGGTAGGAGTGGACAGCAGACCGTGGAATAAAGGGAAGAAGGTGGGGTCATGAGGGCAGGGGAAAGGGAAGGGGTGAGGGGGCTACAGGAATGAGGGAAAACAAACTGAGGCGGGAGGGGGAAAAAGAAAGAAAGAGACAAGGGAGGGGGGAGAGAGGAGGGGTTGCCAGAGAAATCAATGTTGAGACCATCAGGTTGGAGACTACCAAGGTGGAATATGAGCTGTTGTTCCTCCAACCTGCGCCTGACCTCAACGTAGCAGTAAAAGAGGCTGTGGATAAACATGTTGGTATGGATGTGGGATGTGGAATTGAAAATTTAATTAAATCCTTACGTATATTGGGTTAATTTAGAACTATTGGCACAACATTTCTTGGATAGTTATTTTGCTTTTCCATTTTCCATTCTGCACAGGGAACATAATAATAACCCTTGTACCACCTAACCAACCATCCCTCTTGACCCCTGAACACATCATTTCTACTGGGTGAGAATGAAGTTATAATAGATTGTTAAAAAAAGTAAGGGCTAGAAAAGGCCTGCATGCTGGGTAGATGCATGTCCTAAGCATGATACCATTGTGTGATATTATATTGTGTATGAGCGTCAAGGCAATGCATGCAATGGAACACTGCTGATTCTGTAATGGTGGAGATGCTATTGGAGGAACTGTTAGATACCAGAAGATTGGGGAATAGCTAATGTGCCATTATGTAAGAAGGGCAGCAGGGATTAGCCAGGGAACTACAGACCAGTAACCCTTCCATCAGAGGTGAGAAATCTATTGGATGGGATTCTAAGAAGCAGAATTTATTTGCATTTGGAAAGGCCAGGACTGATTTGGGATAGTCAGCGTGGCTTTGTGCATGGGAAATCATGTTTCACAAATTTGAGTTTTTGAAGAGTTAAGCAAAAGGATTGATGAGGGCAGGGCACTAAATGTTGTCTACATGGACTTTATCAAGGCCTTTAATGAGGTCCTGCATGGCAGGCTGGTCCAGAAGGTTAGGACATATTGGATCCAGGGTGAGCTAGCCAATTGGATACAAAATTGGTACGATGGTTGGAAGTAGAGGGTGGGGTGGAGGGTTGCTTTTCAGATTGGAGGACTGTGACCAATGGTGTGCAGCAGGGATGGTTGCTGAGTCCTCTGTTGTTTGTGATATGTATTAATGATTTGGATGAGAATGTAAGTAGCATGATTAGTAAGTTTGCAATGATACCAAAGTTGGTGATATAGTGGATAGTGGAGAAAGTTGTCTAAGGTTACAATAGGATATTGATCATCTGGGGAAATGGGAATGGGAATGACAGATGGAATTGAACTCAGACGTGTGAAGTGATGCATTTTGGGAAGTTTAACCAGGGCAGGACATACACACTGAATGTCAGGGCCCTGGGGAGAGTTGTTGAACAGAGAGATCTAGAGGTATAAGTACATTGTTTCTTGAAAGTAGCAATGTGGTAGACAGGGAGTGAAGAAAACATATGGTGTACTTGACTTCGTCGGCCAAGGCATTGAGTACAAGAGTACCCTGTGAATCCCTGACCTGTATCTCTATACTCACAAGACCTGAACGTCAAAATTAGACTAAACCCTTTTTTTAAATGCATATATTCACAAAAAACAGGAGCAGGTGTAGACCATCTGGCCCCTCGAGCTGTCTCCGCCATTCCCCAAGATCATTACTAATCTTCTACCTCAACACTATTTTCCATCCCTTGAAATACAGAAAACTCTTAATCTAATTTTTGAATGAAT
>JAUZTB010000064.1:31814608-31825022 GCA_034780895.1 Rhynchobatus australiae
GGTCTAGATTATAATATGTGAGTCCAGACCCACCAATGTAATTGACTCTTAACTGTCTCATTTCTGTAATAATGAGGGATGAATATCAATGTTGCCATATTTAACAGTGTCCTTACTGTCCATAGATAGGAATAGATGCTTTATTTTTCTCAGGGAGTTTATAATTTCTCAATGAAAGTAAATACTCTACATTGACACTTCAAAATAGTTCTCAAAATACTTGCAAGCCTTTAATCTATATTTTTTTTAAGTCTGCCTTTGCCAATTTCCCCAGCAGAATGGTTGTATTTAAATTCAATTTTCCAGCATCTGGTCAAATTTTAACTTTCTCAAATTACTCATAAAATTAAGATGTGATCATTTTTCTTTGGGGTTCTACTACTATGAGATTACTGATTAACCCTGTCTTATTACACAAAATAAGGTCTAAGAAAATGTGATTAGTTCCATGATGTAATATTCCAGAAAATTGTTCCAAATACTTTCTGTGAGCTTATTTTCCATTTTTGGTGCCCAGATCCTGCAATAGTTGAAAACAACCAAATCACAACAGTGTGGGTTTGAACTTCGGATCTTGCTGTTTCTAATGGCTAAGTCATACTTAAAAATATATCACAAACTGGTTTACTATCTCATCAGCTAAATCAGATTGTAACCCGTTAGTTTAAAGTACTACAAAAATTTCTAATTACACAGTTGAAAAACAAGTGACTCTGCATAGGTCCAAAAACTCAACTTTACTGTTCAAAAATGATACATGGAATACAATAAAAGCTGGATAATATGGACACTGGTAATAAGTATTCTCAGAGAAAAAATGTTAAGCACAAACATTGGTGTTTTGGATTGTTCCTATAAGATATAGTTATTCATAAAAGAGCAAGAAAGTACACGAAGAAAGTACACACAGTGGAATCTCTTCTATGAGTTTGTTTTGAGAATTACACAAACAAGTCTGAAATGATGAACATGTTCTTTGTGACTGAATAAAGTATTGGCACAGTATATTGCACCAGATGTGGTAATATCGTGAAATGTTACAAGTAGATGCAGTTGTAGTTAGGACAATGTGGATAACTGGGTGAATAACTTGAAATGCAATCATCACTTAATGCTGTTTTTTAATACAATATTCAGAAGTATCCATTTCATCAGTTCACAAGGCAATATCTTTCACCAGGAATATCTGTGATAAATATTAAACCACATGCAACAGATTACAATCATAATACAATTCATGGGAAAGAAGTAGAGTAAGCTTTAATAAATATTATGCCAATAATCATTGATGAGAATAAATCCCTGTTAAAAGTGATTTCCCCTTTGGTATAATAGAATAAACCTTACCAAGGCTCCATAGAATATAGGAACTGTGAGAGATGGAGACCAAATAATGCACCAGAAGGAACTAGCTACAATGTATTTGTATGCAGAGGTAGCCAGGCAAAATTTTAACCCATTGTGACTTTCAGTAAGTTCTCAAACAGGTAGCTCTACTTTGCCTTCAGTCATGTATAACTATAAATGACAGTAATAACTATAAAACAGACAAGTGGATAAATCTCTTGCTTCTCTCTAGTATCTGTTCATAGAAAGCCAGAGACAAATTAAAAGATATTTCTAACTCAGTGCAAAAAGCAATGCTATCTTTTTAATGAAGCTCCATTAAGTTTGACCATATCCTTGATTTCATGGCAAAAATATTGTTTAGCACTACCTACTAAATTTTAAAAAGCAGAGAAACTATACATGTTTTTTTACATTCTTAAGCCTTTAGGAGAAAAGTTGTAATGGATATTTCACTGTGTTTACAGTTGACCAAATTTGATGGACACATGCCCAGAAAATACTGGCCTAGAAATTGGATCACTCCTAAACAGGAGCACCAAATCTGTGCTGCATAATTAGCCTGTGCCTATTCTTGTTGGTGCCACTGAAGCTTGGCTTATCATCAGGTTTGCTGTGAAAATATTTATGTGCATTTTGACCCACAAAATTTTAATTTGCCTTTTAGTGCATGGTTCATAACAATTTGTAGATCAAAACTGTGCACGTGCTAATTCATTCATATTTATCACGTGAAAATGTCCATGAGCATTTTGAACGTGCAGTACTTCATTTCTTCTGATAATTCACAGTTCATGATGACCAGTCGCTCAATATCCTGCACACATTGATTCATCCATATGTTAATTTTCATCAAGGCTTGAGCCCAGAAAGAGTACATGTCCATTGAGCCACAGCACTGTTGGAAGTGAACGTGCAGGTTTCTGCTAAATTTGTTGCATGAGTGGTGGCGCAGAGGAGGAGTATTTCTCCTCCTTCTCAGAGGGACCCTTTGGATGATGTAGAAGAAAGTTCAAGTTCTCTGCACCAGGGATGCCTGCACAGCTCCCATATCAAAGAAGAAGTTGAGCTGAGAGGAGAAGCACTTGCCAGAAGTGATCCACTGCATTGATTGGGAGTATTGCAGGCAGAAATTCAATCACTTCATGTATTTTGTCAAGATGTGTGCCCTACCACTTAGAACTGTAACTCACAAAAGCAGCTTTGAAATAGCACCTGCAGTTCCTACACATTTCACAGCTCAAGACATTGACACCTGCATGCACACATAAACTCACGCACACCTATTTCAGTATGTCACCCATGGACCTAGCTGCCTTTTAGTGCATGGCTCATAACAATTTGTGGATCAATGCTTGTGGATCAATGTACACGAGTCAATGCTTCAACTTTAGTGAACAACTCACCCAGCTCTGAATTAGTCACAACAACTAAACTATGAAACACGTCCATTTCATCACATTGAAATTAACTTCCTCCATTGTCAGAATAAGGTGACCTAAGGCAACAAACTTAGGTGGACCTTTTCAGTTCCATGTACTCACCAGGCTGGAGAAGGGAGTCCTCCTACTAATGGATATTGGGGTTACACAGGACCCAGTTCTGCTAGAGCCAGGCAAGTTTCTAGAGGACTTCTGATGTGTCTCCTCCCTTCATAAAAGTAAATATTCTGTTTCTGTTTATGTGCATGTTTGCTGAACCCTCCTCCTAACAGCACGGGACAACTACCATGACCATGCCTTTATTACATAGGAGACACTACCTCCACAGCCTCCCTCCAGAACTTCCATCCCATGGCGAGGAGGAGGAAAAGAATGAGAAGATTTTGCATCCTTGTGATTGATACCACAAAGCATCAGCTCAGATCTGGATCAAGCAGGCTAGGTGAGAGATGGAAGGGCACTTGGCATCATGGTTAACTGTTAGGTCAGAGCCATAGAGAAATTAATGCATCTTTACCCTGGAGGGAGAAGTCACACATCAGTTCTCCCCAGGAGGACTCAGATAATGACCGCTGCAGTGGAGCATACATGGAAAGACTCTCACTGATGCAAGAGGAAATCTTTGCTGCATTCACCAGTTGGCCAACTACATATGAGAAATGTCAAGGGCTTTAGCAGTTACTCACATTGTCTAGTTAATTGTGTGACTGGATTCTGTTTCTGAACTTTATTGTGTTAAAAGTGGAATCTTTAGACCCTTGAGAGGAAGAACATGTGACAGGGCTTTGTCCTGTACTTGTCACCTCATCAGTGAAGTTTTTTAGGAGGTCAAATGTAGACATTAATAAAATGGTGTTCTAGATATGAGGGTAGTTTTAAAGTTATGTAATCATTTATAACTCATCAAGAGAATCAAAGCAGTTTGAATGGATAGGGAAGTATATGTGCTCACATTAAACAGAGCACACATCTTCAGATTATCTTCCAAGGTTAACTATCCGTTTCTGTTAAGGAGATAAAATTGCTGAAAGTGGTCTCGCATCTGGCAATATTTTAATGGAATGGGCAACGTGCTTCATTGGCTCTTTCTCAGGAATCCAACGATATGAACTTGGGAAGTACCAGAGTCTAACTGCCTTTGGAAAGAAGACATCAAGGATGATTGGGGATGCTCAATGTATTCTTCACATTATCGCAATTTTTTTCATTCATAAATGATAAGGTTTCATTCACTTGAGTTATATAGAATTTTTTTTGTTTCATAGTGCTTAATGTGGTAACATTTAATTGGCAGGCCCTAGAATTATCATAGTCTTTTGCCATAGTGAGAAATTCCTCTAGATTCAATCTTGCTGTGTAAGTAGCAAGGCAACAGAGCTATTGAATCTGTTTTGAGTATGAACTCCCTGTGAGTGCAGTCTATCGATCCCTAGACAATAATCCCTAAATCCTCGCAAATCTACATGGATACCCTGCCTAATGATCTCTGCACAAGGAAAAGTAGAATAGGCCACTTTACCTTGAGAAAGAAGTAAAGCTACAGTACACAGTAAACGATGATACACAGCATTAATACTTTGCCACTGTTTGGATTGATCTAGAGATTAGGAAGTTCATGATGACAGTGATCTTGACCTTTCTCGGCAGAGTAATTCAAGCACAGGTACATGATTAGAGCTCAGCCTACCTGCAGTTACAGTTCAGTCACCACTGACACAAAAAAAAGCAGTAGCCTTGAACATTGCTCGTTGGAGAACTATAAGAACATTGTTCTCTCTTTGTTCTTAGAATATGGACCAGCAGACATGAGCCCTTCTTCCTTTCCTCTTCTCTCTTGGTTGCTGTGCATGTATGCACTAACTCCAGTACCTGTCCTATAGATCTCACAGCTAGAGTTACCACACAAGCTCTCAATGCAAAAAGGTAGTAAATAAGGAAGTGGCAATGTCCCTTACCTAAAGTTGCTACACAGGATTTAGTGACCTTCCACATGGCCAGACAGTTTTCAAAGTGCAGTAAGAGTGAAATGAGTGAGAAGCCCTTTAAGTTGCAGTGAATTTAGCACTATGAAGACATGGTTCAAGTGATTGGTCAACAGTTCTATAAAACACTGGATAGACCACACATGGAGTATTGTGTTCGGTTCTGGTGGCCTCATTATAGGAAGGATGGGGAAACTTTAGAGAGGGTGCAGAGGAGATTTACCAGGAAGCTGCCTGGATTGGAGAACATGTCTTCTGAGGAGAAGTTGAGTGAACTAGGGCTTTTCTTTTTGGAGCAAAGGAGGATGAGAGGTGACTTGATAGAGGTGTACAAGATGATAAGAGGCATAGATCAACTGGACAGTTCCAGGGCAAAAATGGCTAACACAAGGGGGCATAATTTTAAGGTGATTGGTGGAAGGTATAGAGGGGATATCAGACGTAAGTTTTTTTTTACACAGAGAGTGGTGGGTGCATGGAACGCACTGCCGGCAGAGGTGGTGGAACAGATACATCAGGGATATTTAAAAGACTCTTAGATAGCCACATGAATGATAGAACAATGGAAGGCTAATCAGGAGGGAAGGGTAAGATAGATCTTAGAGCAGGATAAAATGTCGGCACAACATCATGGGCCGAAAGGTCTGTACTGTGCTGTAATATTCTATGTTCCATTTTCTATGTTAATGCATTTAAACAAGCAAAATATAATCCATTTTCTGCTGATTGCACAACAGATAATGTCATGTCATGCATGCTCTCTGATTCAACCATCTTACGTTCATAAGTCTGTAATGTACTTCGAAGTGCCAATTAAATTTTACAAATTGCGTGATTCATATAGAAGGACACCATTTACATATAAAGACATCGCAAATCAATTGCACAGTAATGCAAAACACAGAACTCACAATCCAACTTATAGGCCACGGGGCACTTTTTTAGAAATAAAGCACAGCTCAAAACGTCCATTAATGATGTTATATAAAATTGGACTTATAATTGTAACATTATAAAATGTTATTAAATAAAAAATGTTGTTTGTTGTTGAACTTGATTTTGGCTGGACAGAAATAGGGTTTGATAAGTGCATTATCATAGAGCAATACCGTGTGGTGAGCACGTTAATAGGTTCTAAGCACATACAGAGCCTTGGCAATCAAACAGATTCTTTTATATTCAACGACACACCTTTGTTAAATGATCCTTTTCTAATAAGTAAGTTTTATTTTGTTTTTATTAAAAAAAATCAGAATTCTAATTCTTACAATGGTCTAATTCTAACACTTAACCACTAATTGTCATTTTTGTATGTTTACAATAAATTGTTAACTTCTTTAAAGAAGAAAGTTGAGGACTTAGCTACTGACTTCTGTAAAATTGATTCTCTGGTCATTGATAGGTGGCAGAGGACCTGTCATTTCCCTGCACATTTAAATTTAAGTATGGTCAAGTTTATGTAGGTGGAAATATTGGAAAGTACGTGAAAAGTTAAATTGATCCCTTTTATGTTTTTTGTTTTTTTAATTGTTTTTTAAAGAAAGATAATAATGAAGATATGTGTTTTTTTTAAAACACAACAGAATCTACTATTGTTATAATTGAATAGCATACAAATATGTTTTCCAGTAAAAAAAATCAATGCAGTCCATCACAGGCATTTTAGGGCATAATGTTCATAGTGGAACAATCTATCCCATCATTTGTTATCAGCCATAAGTACAAAACATCGTTTTAAACCAATTGTGATAAACTCACGGACCACAATTTTCACACTCAAAATTTCACAGTACTGTCACTAACTGTAACCCGTCATTATTAGCAACTGCCCTCACTAAACAGATGCCTGTATTTCGGGAAGCAGAGCATTGTGGTTAAAAGTCATGGAGATCATGGTGTCTTTGGCATGATGATTTAGCTGTATGTGATTGGTTTTGTTCACATTGTTTTTTGAAATTATTTCCCTCACCAGATGCAAGATTAAATGGTATTCATTTGCCCTTCAAAGAAAATACATCAGCATGACGATGTGTCCAGTAAAGATCCATGCTTTTGATTTCCTTCTGTGTATGTGTTTTTGTTCTGTGAACTTTCACAAGGATCTGAGGTTCATATTCCCTGGAGTACTTTTCAGGAATCACGTTGAAAGGGAGATGCATTGGATCCATCCACATGTGCAAAATAAAAAGCACGGATTCTCGTAATTGCTTTTGTCTTTTACTGCAGGTAAACAGAGTAATAATCTGTTGAAAGATAGGAAAAATGTTAGAAATATTTTCAATACAGAAATCTATTTCAAAGAATGTTTTCACTATAAAAGCAATGCAACAATAGGTTCAGTACTGATTTACTTTCTTCAAGACATTCCTTAGTAGTCACAGCAAGCATTTTTCTACTATAATGACATGCAAACTGACGATGATAAGGCATCAATTATTCATTAGCAGGAGAGAAGATGCTCTATAGGAAGTTGCTGAATATGATGTTTATGCCATCCATAATTTATATGGTAAAAGCTGCAAGTTAATAATATAGGTTCTTCTATCAGGAGTGGTCAGTACACTATATTTAGCATTTTTTTTACATTGCATTACTTATAAATAAATTCATATCGTATTGTACCTGACTGAGTCTAAACAACCATCTGACTCATTTTCCTATCTCCCCTTGACTCCCATATGAAAATTTAAATGTCCAATTCCAGGCAAATATTGAATTTCTTTCATCTCCTGACTCATCACTCATGCAATTTCTTATTTTTTAAGTTACATTTTATGTGAAGCTTTGGTATGCTATTGTGGTGTTCATGCAGTGAAACAGCAGATTGATATTTATAAATCATAAGGGGAACTATGAGGCATTGTGAGATCCAGTGATTACAGAGCAACATACCATTTTTGTTGGCATCAATTCAACAACAAATTCATTGCTGCAGGTTGATAGTGTTACTGCTGCTGATCTTTTCACTTTAAGAAGATCTCTGAAAGTAGATCTGGATCAGCTGCTCTCTCACATTCATGGAGTACTTTATATCAAAAGACAATGGTTTACTTTTACCAATCTTGTTTTTATTACAAAGTATTTCTTTTCTTATATGATGATTTTTGTTTTTTTAATTCATCCCATGAAATAATAAGCAAGCAATCAGTTCCCTAACTTTCAAAATCCTACCCTATAACCTTTTACCAAGACAGCAGACTGCAAAATACCTATGATTTTATTGATACACACTTCCGGGAGACACTGGATCAAATCCCTTGCTAGAGTATGTTAGCTAAAGTTGATGCTCCTGGAATTAGAGGCAAATTATTGACATGGTTAGGAAATTGGCTAAACACGAGGAGGCAAAGAGTAGGAATAATGGACAGATATTCTAATTGACAGGATGTGGCTAGTGGCATCTTATAAGAATCAACTTCAATGGTTCGTTGTATTTTTTTTAATATTGGTGTTATAGAAAGACACAATTCCAGCTTTGCTGATAACACAAAGATAGGTGGCACTGTAAGCCATGTGGATGGAAGCATAGAACAACAAAGATATTAATAGATTTAACAATGGTTAAATGATTTAAGGTGAATGTAAGGTCAAACACTTAACAACTAAAAAGGGTGAATCAGTGTAGTTCCCTGATATTAAAAGCTAAAAACAGTAGAAGTCCAAAGGGGCTTCCATTGAGTGTACTTCATCTGATGTTCTCCTGTACACTGGAAAAACCAAATGCAAATTGGGTGATCATTTTGCAAAGCACCTGTGTTCAGTCAGCAGAGGTGATCCTGAACTTCCAGTTCCCTCCACTTTACTTCTTTATCCCACTCCTGCTTTGACCTCTGTGGAATAGCCTCCTGCACCAGTAAAACAAGGCCTGATGCAAGATTGAGGAACAGCACATTACAACCTTCTGGACTGAATATCAATTTCAACAAGTAACTCACTTTTTCTGTCTGTATCAGAACTAGCCATTTCTATTGCAAGTCAGTCATATGTGGTATTGGCTCAGTTTCCTTCTCCCCAGTAGCATATCTTGACCTGTTAGATACTGTGTATTCTACAGCCCCGCACTTCACAACTAATCCCTAAATCATCAGATGACCTCTACAACTTATCCTCATGGTAGCTCTGGCCTCACCCTATCAGAGATATTCCTTTTGTTCCATCCATCCCTTGCCTATTTTCTTTATAACCTAAAACTCCTTCCAAGTTCTGACGGAGGGTCTTCATCCTGAAATGTTAACTCTGTTTCCCTTTCCACAGTTGCTGCTTGGCCTACTGAGTGTTTCCAGCATTTTCAGTTTTTATTTCATCTTTCCAGATTGATTTCCAAAAAGACCCATGGCATGGATTACTCAAATGTCATGTATCAATACAGGAAATAATCAAAGCAACAAGTGGTTAAACATTCAAGCAGTCAGCTTCCAGCTTTAAACAACATTATTCTGTAGCCAGCTAATATCATACCAAAGAAAGTCATGTGGCACAACTTTCTCTTTTCTCTCATTTCAGCTTTTGCAATGCTTCTACATTGAGACATCTGGACACATGAGCTTGGTAAGTGGCTACCTTGCTCCAACTTTAACTTATTCCTTGTCAGAATTTGAAAACTGTGATACTCATCAGATACTTCCCCAGCTTGCCTTAAAAACTTGGTCTTTGGGAAAAAAAACAAGCTTGATGTCAACCATCACTACTTCTTGATTTACAGATTTTTTCTGATTTTTTTCAGTTTCCGGGGCCGAGGTCTTTCACTAGGGTTTCTTGATTAAATTAACTGGTGACTAAGATTTGTAGTTGGAAGGTTAAATCTTACACAGAGTTACAACCCTTTATGTAATCATGCTACCGTTGGATTTCATTTATGGTGCTAATAGAAATAATTAGCCAGATAATCACCGGAACCTGTAAAATTCTATCAACTGCAGAGAAATTCCCTGCATGTTGAATACAGCAGACAATAGATTAACAGAAAGGTCCAATGATTATTCCTGATATCCATCATGAATTAGTTTAAGATTTTCAAAACTTTCCCTTCACTTCTGAAAATTTTGAGCAATTGAAGAGGCAGCANNNNTATTTGTTTCTTTGTTTGCCTCTGTTTGTGTAAATTTACTCAACAAAGATCTGGGAGTTAAAAAGGCAGCATTCACAGATTGCTTTTAAATTCTTCAGTTATGCCTTCTATTTTGATTAGTCGGTTTATTTACTGCTTTTTTTAGTAAAACTTTTGTATGATCCTAAAGTGTAATACTGAACCAAACTGAATTATCATTCTGAGACAACTAGCAGAGGAACTTCTGTATTTATTCAGATTACTGCATAAATGAAAATCTGTTAGGTTGAGAATGTTTACAAATAATTGTTATAAAAATACCAAGGACATTTTTTATTCTTCCTTATGCCTATTTATTCTTATGATTTTTATAGCTTTTTTTCTCATC
Organism: Rhynchobatus australiae; assembly: GCA_034780895.1. Taxonomy (NCBI): domain Eukaryota; kingdom Metazoa; phylum Chordata; class Chondrichthyes; order Rhinopristiformes; family Rhynchobatidae; genus Rhynchobatus; species Rhynchobatus australiae. The sequence goes on from JAUZTB010000064.1 coordinate 31,824,815, forward strand.
ATGGGAAATTTCCTTTCTTTGCTGGAAACTAATCTTCCATATGTGAAATGGTTATATTGTTACTACAAACAACAGGCAATGGAAATGCTTCTTCCATTTTAAACCACAGTAGGATTACTTGTATCGAGTGCTGTTTTCTTTTACCCAACATCTTCCATTCAGTTCCTGGAGGTGGTGCAGTGGCCTTCATAAACTGCTAAGCTAGTGA
>JAUZTB010000064.1:31926890-31939247 GCA_034780895.1 Rhynchobatus australiae
CAAAGTGACTGCAAAATTATTTGATTTATATGAAAGTGATAGAGAAATTAGAAATTGGTTTAAGGGGAATAATGGAATCAGAAACCAGACCAATAATGACTGCCACACAGCTATCATCAGCATAGAGCAAAATGAATTTGATATGAATATATTCTTTTGTAGTTTTTCACTTTCTGCTATCCTTATGCTTTTACATCTATATACAGTGTGATGAAGAAGAGGGAGTGAATGGGTGCCTCAGAATAGTTGTAAGGCAGTAATCCAATTGAAGGGTTCAGATTATAACATAAGAGCAAAGATCAAGCAGTACATAACTGTCACCTCAACCACAAAATTAGATTAGCACGTTGAAATCACTTCAGGGCATCTGCTGCTTTCTAGAAGTAGACTGTGAATTTCCATGACTCCATGCTTTTGATAGCGACAATGTTTTCTGTGCCAGACTGACATTCTTGGCTTCACTGTCGACTCTCAATTCAAATAGTACTCTGCTGTTAATGCATAGGGCAACTGGCTCTCAATTATTCAACTGTGCTATAGTACTGGGCAATGTTTACTAACTTTAAATTCATTCCTCCTCACAACTTCTTGGCTGAGATTGCAAACTCATACTGTGGAGTCGTAAAAGCATAAACTTCAATGAATCACACAGATTTGTTTTGCTGTTTTGTTTTCCCCAATCTTTTTATATCAACTTAAATTGTTGACCCATGCTAGGGTATGGATTCATACACAACTTGTTAACCTAGCAATGTAGCTGTTTTCATGTACTGTTTCCAGGTACTCTTTAGTCTTGGGTGACATAATAATGAAGCTCAATTCTGAGCTCTTCCAATGTCCATGTCCAGCTAATTTTCAGCAGAGTCATAAAATAATGATCATCAGTTATCATCCTACACTTTCAAAGTTTCAAATATTTCATATGTACAGAATTAGACTGGCAGGGGAGGGCTAAAGTTTCAAACCTATTGGTCATACAACTAACACCCTCCTAGTTGAGATCTGCTACCTCTGTACAAAGTGAAACAGAATCAGACTCTGACTTCTGACAAGCAGTCTTCAACCTGCAACGATGACCTGACCTACAGAGTGTTTCCAGGATTTTCTGTCTTTACCTCAGATTTTCAGCATCTGCATTTGTTTTTATTTTCAATACTACAAAAATTTGAATGAGGACTCATAGAACATGGAATGGGACAATACAGTACAGGAACTGGCCCTTCAAACCACTTTGTCTGCACCAACCATAATGCCAATCTAAACTAATCCCATCTGTATTGCACATGGCCCATGTTGCTCTATTGCATGTCTGTTCATGTGCCCGTCTAAATGCCTCTTAAATGTTGCTATCACATCTGTTTTTACTGCCTTCCAGCGTGTTTCAGGCACCTACCATTTTCTTTGTAAAAATCTTATCTTGCACATTTCCTTTAAACTTTCCCCTTCTCATTTAAAGCTATGTCCCCTAATATTTGACATTTCCACCCTGGGAAAAAGACTCTGACTGCCTACACTATCTATGCCTCTCATAATTGTATATACTTCCATCAAGTCACCCCTCAGCCTCCAACACTCTAGAGAAAACAATCCAAGTTTGTTCAACCTCTCCCTATACCTAATACACTCCAATCCGCACAACAGTCTGATGAACCTCTTCTGGACTCTCTCCAAAGCCTCCACAACCTTCCTATAGTGTGGCAACCAGATCTTGGAACCCAACTGGCAACCAATATGAATCAACTCTGTGTAGGGTTGTATATCTGCCAATTGAACCTTTCTGGGAATTGCTATCAACCACTGACTATAAACTGCAATGCTCCTCTGAAGAAAAACAAAAATCCATCACAAAACCTGCAAGCAGAGCTTTCCAGTTCATAGTTTTGGCAATAGAAGCAATGAGTTATTGTTGTAAGATTTCACAAAGAAGTCAACAGTTCAGTAACATAACAAAAGTGAAACCAAGTCAATGAGCAATTTATATTGAAGTAATACTAAATGTTATGCAAAATGTATTACTAATGCCCTGTTAACAATGAATGAAAAGGTGGCCTCACACAAACACCAAAATCCATGCTACAAACACAAAGAATTAATAACGGAAACAATACGCTAACATTCCAGTCTGTCAGCAGCCCTCCCCTGCCAGTCTAATTCTGTACATCTGGCCAATCTCACTGAGCCAGACACAATTATTTAATTTTGATTAAAATGTTTACTGTTTTTTTCCATGTTTACAAGGGTATCATTAAAGTTTTCTTGGAAATGGGCTCATTAAAAAGATCAGACTCACATAATCCTATGATCGTTCAGTGTGGGAGAGTACTTTGAAAAAATGGCGAAGTATTCATTAATTGTCTTTTTTTTAGTTGCTCTAGATAATCAAAAGAATAGAAAGCATTTTGGCTGCCAACTTAAAACAATGTGCTCCTTTATTTAGCATTGCCCAGGACAACACCAGGATTGAAATCCTGCCAGTCATGCACTTGATTGTATGTTGGCAGGCTGTGGTCATCTGAAGTATAGACAAAGGGACAAAATCAAAACAACTGACTTGGGCTCAGATTTTTGGCAAGATCCACACAATGCTCTACTGCAGCTGACTCCAGATAAAGAAAACCGATCCCAAATGGAATTCTGATCCAGCCATAGAAGTGCAGTGAACCAAATCACTTTCCATCCACTCTCAGAAACAAAATTCCTCCTCCAGAAGAATACAACACATGATTATATAATCCCGTTTCTAGGACAAAATATTTTCTAATTACTTGTGGTCTTTTTCCTCCATTTATTGACCATCTATCCATCTGCTTCTGCTTTTTGGAGAATGGTGTCCTTTATGAAAGATTGTATTTCATCAAGAAATTATTTTCATTTCAAATTCATGCAGCATTTGTGATTAACTAGGCCGAAGTAAAAACTGTTTTGTATAAACATTCTGATCCAAATATAATATTTACTTGGCAATCTGTTACATATTTAGTGAGATTTAACTGCATTAATATTTCAATTCATAATACATGCTTACAATAATTTATGTTCCTCTTTGGAGCTGATGGGGAAAATAGATACAAGATAAACTAGAAGAAAACAGAATCTTATTATTGTATTGTGGCTATTCTGCCATTCATGATTATATGGGATACTTTACTTTCTTTAACTGAGCAATTTTAGATCTGGTGTCACTGCAGAGCCAAAGCAAAATCATGGATGGTCAGAGCTGGCTGCTCTGACAACTGAATGGACCTCTTGTACGATAAGATAGACTCTTGACCTCACAATCTTCCCTGTCATTGTCTGCCTACATTGCACTTTCTCTTTAACTCTAACACTATATTCTGCATTCTGTTATTGATTTTCCCTTGTACTACCCCAATGTACTGACGTGATGAAATTACCTGTACGGATGGCATGCAAAACAGAGTTTTTCACTGTACCTTGGTACATGTGACAATAATAAACCAATTTACCAATTTTAACAACCCCAACAACAAACTTCTATCCCCTGCTAAATTTCATACATTTTTTGTACTACGTTAATAGAAACATCTTTATATATTGTCTAATCACATCTTTCAGAAACATACAAAAAGAGGAACATTCTGTTCATGCCTCTTTTTTATAAATTATGTCTGAGGTTTATACTTTTAAATATCATATTCAAAGCATAAGCTATCTATTCATTTGCAAACCATGATATTTACTTAAGGAAAAGAGACCAGTCTTGTTAGCTTGGCTGAGTCAGGAAGGTATAGCTTCAAGCCCCAGTAAAATCTAAGCACATGATTTAGTTTGGAATATCATGTAGTGCTGAAACAGTACTACTCAAATAAAAGTTTGTCCTTTTGATGAGATGTTAAACTGATATCCCATCTATTTGCCCAGTTACATATAAAGAATCTAGTGGAAGGAGTCATCCTGGTGATCCAGCCAACGTTCCTCCTTCAACCAATGCCATAGAAATGACTCTCACTTGACTAACACTCTCACTTGATGTTTCTGGATCCTTGCTGCAAGTAAAATGCAGATGTTGGCTTTCAAATTAAAACAATCTATAGATTACAGCACTCTAACTACTTGAGTACTATCTAAAATATCTTGATCTTTTATGAAATAAATCACAAAGTTCGAGAAGTCTAGATAGCATTAGAAACAAGGCTTGCTTTGATTCAGGTGTGTGCTTAATCCACTGCTCTACTCTCTCTACACTTATGACTATGTGGCTAGGCACAGCTCAAGCACCATCAATAAATTCACTGATGACAGCACTGCAGTTGGCAGAATCTCAGATGCTGATAAGGAGCCGTATAGGAGTAAGATAGATTGGCTGGTTGAGTGGTGTCACAACAACAACCTTACACTCAACATCAGCAAGACCAAGGAATTGATTGTGGACTTCAGGAAGGAGAAGTCAGGAGAACCCACACCAGCCTTCATTGAGGGGTCAGCGGTGGAAAGGGTGGGCAGTATCAAATTCCTAGGCATCAATATCTCATAGGATCTATCTTGGGCCCAACACATTGATACAACCATGAAGAAGGCATGCCAGCGGCTCTACTTCATTAGGAATTTGAGGAGATTTGGTATGTCACCAGAGACTCCTGCAAATTTCAACAGTGGAGAGCATTCTGACTGGTTGCAGCACAACCTGGTATGGAGGCTGCAATGCATAGGATCAAAAGAGGCTACAGAGGGTAGTAGACTCAGCCAACTCCATCACGGGCACAACCCTCCTCACCATCGAGGACATCGTCAAGAGGTGGTGCCTCAAGAAGGCGGCATCCATCATTAAGGACCCTCATATGATGTTCAAAAAAATAGATTTGTTTAATTGTCAATCAAGTGTGTGGTGAGTGGTGATATAGCTGTAGTAGATCATAGTGTGAAATCAGTTTGTGTGGAAGTGATTCATTAGGCTAATTAGTGAAATGAGAAGATTGTCCTATCATGATGGGGTAAAAAAGGTATTCTTTGGAGTTTAGGAGAATAAAGAATGATCATGAAAACATACAAAATCCTGAGGGAGCATGAGTAGATGTTGAGATGTTTCTACCAGTGGGAGCGTCTTGAATGAGAGGACATAGTTCCAAAATGCGTGGACTGTCATTTGAAGATAAGAAAATATATCTTTATTAGTCACATGTACATCAAAACACACAGTGAAATGCATCTTTTGCATAGAATGTTCTGGAGCCAGCCTGCAAGTATCACCATGCTTCCGGCGCCAACATAGCATGCCCACGACTCCCTAGCCAGTACACCTTTGAGGTATGATAGCTGAGGTGTGAAAGAATTTCACAGAGGGTGGCACGGTAGTGTAGTGATTAGCGTAATGCTATTACAGTACCAGCGACCCAGGTTCAATTCCCGCCGCTATCTGTAAGAAGTTTGTATGTTTTCCCCTTGTGCTTGCATGGGTTTCCACTGGGTGCTATGGTTTCCTCCCATATTCCAAAGATGTACAGGTCGGGAGTTGTGGGCTTGCTATGTTGTCACCAGAAGAGTGGTGACACTTGTAGGCTCTCCCTAGCACATTCTCAGTAACACAAGAAGACGCAGCTCACTGTGTGTTTCGATGTACATGTGGACCAATAAATAAGGATCTTGAATTTCTTCTCACAAAGGCTGGTGAATTTCTGGAATTCTCTACCCAGAGGTTTGTGGAGGCTAGTTAATTGGAGATATTTTTAATGACAAAGTAGATAAATCTTTGAAAGATTATGGAATTGAGGGTTTTATGGAAGAGGAGTTGAAGCCTCGGGCAGATTAGCCACAATCATATTAAATAGCAGGCCAGCTTTTGAGAAGCTGAGGGCCCTACTCTTACTTTTATTTACATGGGTGCATTCTTGTGTGTAAGCATTTTCTATCATTACCACGTATCCATCTATTTATCATTCTTTATGTAACACACTTGTATCCACTAATTTCTAGTTATTCTTTCTCATAAGTTTCTCTACCCTGCATTACTAGCCTCTTTCCATATAGTACAACCTTATCCTTTAGGCAGTAGTCAGGCAATGTAAATTATGTATTAGGTGTATTGATATATCAAATTCAAATCAGTTTGGCTTACTAACCTAAATGATCCCTACAACAGAACATGTTATTTTAATATTTGGAACAGGATTAAGTTACATAAAAATGAGTAGGAAGTTGGGAGTTTAGAATATATAACCTTAAGGTGGTGGTTTCTTCAGGGAAATCCATGCTCCTTGGGCCAGCTGACAGATGCGTTTTAAAGTTTCAGTTGGAAAACTGTGATACTTTGAATTCTCCCACCCAGATATGAAGTTAAGTTTATGTGGCATTATTAATGCTATTTTAAACTTTTGTATCAACATGGTATAATAAAATTATACTCATTAAAAATAAATTTTAAAAGCTATAATTTTGTTTTCCTAAGCCTCCCATCCCAATCTCTTTCTTACATTGGTATGATCTCAGACATTAAATTTTGATTATTTCCAAACTATAGTCCAAAATTTTTACATTTTTTACTCTTCCACAACTTAGTGTCCTCGGTGCACACTCTGAGATTGGTCAGTGATTGCTTGTAACCATGTTTGAGTCATAGGGTTATAGAGTTATACAGCATGGAAACAGGCCCTTCAGCCCAACTCATCCATGCCAACCAAGGTGCCTTCCTGAACAAGTCCCATTTGCCTGCATTTGGCCCATATCCCTATCAAAGCTTTCCTATCCATGAACCCATCTAAATGTCTTTGTAAAGTATCTTCCTCCACTATCTCCTGCTTTCTGCTTCTACCATCCTCTCAGGCAGTGAGTTCTTGACTCCTACCATCATCTGGGTGAAAATATATTTCCACATTACCTCCCTAAATCCTTCTATCAACTGCTTTAAATCTTTGGCCTGGCTTTAGACCCAAGTGCTGAAGGAAATAGGCACTTTCTATTTACCCTACAATCAATGCAATCTTTCCTCAATGTCAAAATTTTGCAGTCCTGGCAATATTATTGTAAATATTCTTAGCACCCTCCACAGCACAGTCATGTCTTTCTCATAGTGGAGTAACCAAATCTCTGTTCAGTTTTTATCCCATGGCCTAAGTTGTGGTATATGCAGTTCCAGCAGAACCTCCTTCCTTTTACAGAAAATTGGAAAAACTCAGCAGTATCTGGAAAGAGAAATAGTTAATGTTACAGGTCAAAGACCTTCCATCAGAACTAAGAAAGAGAGAAACAAGTTAGGTGACAGGGAAGGTGGAGGACGGCAATGGGTGGAATATCCGTAATAGGGTGAAATAGTATATCCATAAAATGATCAATTAAGCTCCTTTGTGTAATTTGTTGATAATCTTGTGAAGGGTGGATAATGTTGTATAGTCTGGTCTACTGGGGCATGCCCAGAAGGCCTGAAAATGCAAATAAAGGGAAAAAAGAAATATTGCCAGTCCTGATATGAACAGAAAGAAAGAGCAAGTTGTCTAAAGTTGGGAAATTCAATATTGAGTCCTGCAGGCTGCAATATACCCAGACAAAGTGGGGTGTTATCTCTGGGGCTTGCATTGGGCCTCATGCTAACAGTGCGGGAGGCCACGAACAGAGAGGTCAGATGGTGAATTAAAGTGCAGGCAATTAAAGTGCAATGTTACTTCTGCAGACTGCTTATATCAGGACTGGCCATTGTTGTTTGCCATTCCTTCCTTCTTATCATGCTCCAGAAATCCTTTCCTTTTCTTAACCACCCTCTCTCAACCCAGCTCCCTCTCCTGTCTCAACCCCAGATTAGGGACTGGTCCAGGATTTAACTGATGTCCATTGTGCACTCTGCACTGGTGAATTATGTAAAGGAAAGGCCTTCACTCATGTCGAGGCCAATTCAATTGTTCCCAGTGCCTTAGTCCTCCAGCACTATTGAATTTCTGATGGTGGGCACACGAGCAAGATGGTTATTGGTTATTGGTTATCGTTCCACTGTGAAGTGACTATTTAACTTGCCTCTGCAAGCACTGAAGAAGTTCTAGATAGTTATGTCAAACCTAGTACATGCATCAGTAGAACCGTGGGGCTTAATAATTACTGCAGTCATCCAGACCATTTTACCTCATATTGCTGGAATCATACATTTTCATTGATGTGAATTAACAGATATGTACACTGCACATTTAGTTGTAATTTCTTTTTAAAACATTTGATTTCCTCCACTCCCAAAGACTAAATCATGATTTCACTGATCTGAGAATGACTAATGCCTACTCTTTATGTGGGAGCCTGGATGGTGAATGCTGGCATAATATTTGACTGTGTAGTTTATCCCGCTGGAGGCTGATTCTCTCTTCTTTACACCCACGCTTACATTCTTCAGCATAGATTGCTAGATGGTAATCAAGAGCATAATTTATGAATGATAATTATTCCTTTCCTTTAACTCTGGGGTACTGTTGCCAATTATAGTGCATTAAGGATGTTGTCGCAAACAAACTCACTATAGACCATGGATAAAATTAACTTTGACCTGTTAAAGATAGAGTTTCTGATTTCTGAAGCAAAGTCCTTCAATACATGCACATATTTTTCTTTACAAAATAAAACTGAGAAACTGGGGACTAGAATTTCACCTGCATAGTGCCCAATAAACAGGTTTTGCACAACTGAATTTTGTACTAATTTGGCATAAATGAATTTTGCAGACTTTTCAGTGTGAGTTAAGAGTCTTTATTAAAGATTTTTGTTTATGATGCAAGAAGTGTCCTATCCTAACTCTGTTTTCTGGGTTACAAGGATTTGTAAATAACTACAATAGTAGTGAAATTCATAAATCTCATTTCCAGCAAAGTTTTCCACCCTATGGATATTAATAAGACTAATGGTATCCATTCATAGAAAGGAAAACAGCTTTCTTTAACACTGAAAGTTGAGAAACAACATTATTGAAAGGGTCAGACACATTTCTCCTGCATTTCTTGACAAAGTTCAATATGACTCACTACAAAATACCTCTAGTGACTGCTTCAAACTAGGATGCTGGTCATTATTCCCCCAGGTTTCAGTGACTCCCATTTCAAAACTCTGTGCGAGAAGTACCAGAAGAAATTCTGCAAAGTGAGAAGTGGCTACAAAAACTGGAGAAAGACAGCTAATCAAAAAACTGGCACACAAAAGCTTCATCTACAGAGAGTGTCTTTGACCTGAAATGTTAACTCTGTTTCTCTTCCCACTGATGTGGCTTGACCTGCTGAGTAATTCCAGCATTTTCTGTTTTTATTTTACATTTCCAGCATCTGCATGTTTTTTTCCATTTTCGCATGATCTACACAGGTCTGACACCAGAAAGTAGCTCCTAAAGGATCACAGTGCAATACAACTAGAACTGCTCAAACTACTGCGGACCACTGGCAAGGAATGCTTGAAAGATGACTAGGATCCTCGTCTGGGGAAGTCTCTAGAGGCCTATTTTGTAGAGTCATGCTATACTCAGCCAAGAAGCAGAGGAGAAATGTGTGCAAGCCTTTAAATAATATTGCTTCTGAACCTTCAGCATTATTAAAATCCGCTTTGTTTTCTGTGCATGATGGGGAGACAGCTTCCTCTCAGAAGGGCAGAGGAACTTACACAGACACCTGCAAAAGTGCACATCCAGGAGAAAGGCTCCTTGAGGAAACTGCACTTATGGCAGGAAGTGGCTGGGAACATGTCTGTAATGACAATGAGAGCCCTCTATATGAATCTGCAGTGCTTCTTCCAGCTATGGATGTAAAACACATTTATCAATAATGGAAGTTTCACCACTCTGTCACTGCAGGAGTTCAAACAAAAAAAGCTGTGGGTACTGCCTTATCATGTATTATAGTACGAAAAGGAGCTGTTAATGAAAGAAAGGCAGGCATTAGCCCTCCATTAAATTGCCCAATGATCAGCAGGGGATCAGCCCAGGTTATATAAATTGAGTTCTATACATCCTGAAAGATCTAACTCAGTGCACAGAAGATAATCTTCTTTCATGCCAAGTAGTCCCTCAGAAAATAAGCTCTACCTTGGATGTGTATAATGGTGAAGCTACTGATATAATCTCCAGAGATAAAAGCAGAAAATACTGAAAGTATTCAGCATCCGTGAAAAGAGAAGCAAAATTAACATTCTTCATTGAGAAGTGAAAACTACAGATGTTGGAAATCTGAAATAAAAACTGACAACATTGGAAATACTCATCTCATCAAGCAGCATCTGTGGAAGGAGGAACAGAATGAATGTTTTAGGTCAAAGACCCTTCAACAAAACTGGTGAATAATCTTCAACTTGAAACGTTAACTCTGTTTCTCTCTTCACAGTTGCTGCCCGACATGTTAGGTGTTTCCAGCATCTTCCTCAATCCTAAGAAGAAAAGCTGCTTCACTAATATCCTTTTAGGGAATGAAATCTGCTCTCCTTCTATAATCCAGCTGACGTATGACCTTGGAACAATAATACAGTGACTGACTTTTGATCAAAAGGCCTCACTAATGGGAACGGAGAAAATAAGATAAGATTTCTTTATTAGTCACATGTACATTGAAACACACAGTGTGAAATGCATCTTTTGCGTAGAGTGTTCTGGGGGCAGCCCGCAAGTGTCACCACGCTTCAGGCACCAACATAGCATGCTCACAACTTCCTAACCCGTACATCTTTGGAATGTGGGAGGAAACCGGAGCACCCAGAGGAAACCTATGCAGACATGGGGAGAACGTACAAACTCCTTTGGGACAGCAGCGGGAATTGAACCCGGGTTGCTGGTGCCGTAAAGCGTTATGCTAACCGCTACATTACCGTTATCCAGATTCCAGGATTCAAAGTAGCACTGTATTGTTGAACCTTTCAATATATCGACATTAAAGAATGTCATTAAACTCTGTGCTGAATACTCATCCAGTATCTTTCCTGGACAGGATTCCAGTGTTCCAAGTACATAAGGTATAGAGCCAGAATTTGCTATGTGGGCTTTTGTAAAGCATTTGACAAGGTAGGCCGGTTCAGTAGGTTCAGGTATATGGGACCCAAGGCAAGCTGGCTAATTGAACCAAAAGTTGTCTTTTGTGATAGAAGACAGAGGGTGGTGGTGGAAGGATGCTTTTCTGATTGGAAATCTGTGACCACAGGGATCAGTGCCAGGACCCTTGTTATTTGTGATCTTTAATAGTGACTTGGATGTAAATGTAGGAGGTGTGATTAGTTAGTTTGCAGGTGACACAAAAATTGATGTTGTGGTGTTGTGGATAGCAAGCAAGGTTGTCTAAGGTTACAGCGGATGAAAAATTGGTAGGTGGAATTTAATCCTGATATGTGTGAGGTGATGCATATTGGGAAGTCAAAGATACAATAAATGGTAAGGCACTGAGGAACGTTGATGAGCAGAGTGGCCTTGGGGTTCAAGTCCATAGTTCCCTGAAAGTGGTAGCACAGGTAGATAGGATGGTGAAGAAAGCATAACGCATGCTTGCCTTCATAGGTCAGGGCATAGGATATAAATGTTATGTTGCATCTTTACAAAACACTGGTTAGACTGCACTTGGAGTGCAGTTCTGATCACCACACTATGATTGCATTGGAGAGAGTACAGAAGAGATTCACCAGGATGTTGACTGGATTGGAAGACTTGAGTTACAGGGAGAGATTGGAGAGGTTGGATTTGTTTTCCCTGGAACAAAGGAGGCTAAGGGGTGACCTAATAGAGATATATAAAATTATACGAGGCAGAGATAGGATAGAATCTTTTACCAATGGCAGGGGTATCAAAAATAAAAGAGCATTGCTTTAATGCAAACAAATGGGATTTGTGTAGATGGGCAAAATGGTTGGCATAGATGTGATGGGCTGAAGGGTCTATTTCTGTGCTGTACAGCTCTATGATTCTGTCACTCTAGTTTTCTTAAGAACCTTATGTGTTAAAACTTTGGGAGTCAAGAATTTTTGTACTCACAATCTCAAGCACCTCCCTCAAAGAGTACATACCATATGCCTAGCAGAAGTATACATCCAGACCACAAAGCCCAAGCCTGGTGTTCCAAATGATCAACAGTGGAAAGCAAAAAAACTTCAGATGCTGGAAATCTAAGATAAAAACAGAAAACGCTGAAAATAATCACCTGGTCAGGCAGCATTTGCAGAGAGGTAACATTTCAGGTTGATAGCTTTCATCAACACTGGGAAAGTGAGGAAACAAGCTTGTCTTAAGTTGAGAAGGGGGAGGTGTGGAGACACCAGTGAGAATATCCAGTTGCCAAATCATTTTTAGGCACACAACCAGGTTAAACTTTCTGAAGTTGTTTGTTTTTCCTGTGATTCAGGCTGCCATTCTTCTTGTGTGTCATCAACATCCCGCCAGCACTGTAGTGTAGGCATGGTAGTAGGCAGGCACAG
>JAUZTB010000064.1:31989446-32001896 GCA_034780895.1 Rhynchobatus australiae
TATTTTATTATAGGAATGTGGGACAATTTTATCCCTCAAGCCAATTACATTTTTTAAAGAAATCAGGGCTAATCTGTGACCCAACTCCGTATATTCATATACATTTGCCTTTGGTTAACAAAAATCTATCCTTCTCAGATTTAAAATTAATAGTTGACCTAACATCTACTGCAAAATAACAGAGTTCCAAACTTCCTGTGCCCTTTTTATGGAAGAGAGTTTTCTAGAAAAGCCAGGCTCAGATTTTTTTGGCCATACCCATACTGCTGCAGAGACAAACCAAAAAGAGATTCTCTCTAAATGTCTTAAAACTTTGAGCAAATCATTCTGAATCTTCTAATTTGTAGGGAATAAAAGTCCAGTTTCTGTGATATTTCCTTTTAATTTAACCTTTAGGAGTCCAAGAGTTAGCCTGCTAAATTTTACACTGCTGCCAGAGAAGTGGGTGGGGGATGGAATTCAGAGCATTGCTCAGTTATCCATATGCATTAACTACAGGCTTAAAGTAGCTGCAGCTTAATTTTGGTCCTCTCAGTTTCTAGCTCTGGGTATGAATGCCTACATTCTATCTGCCTTTTGGTTTACTTTCTGTACCAGTCAAAGTAATGGGTGACCTTTGTAGATGGGCTCCCAAATCTCTTTAAATCTTCACTACTTCTAGCATGAAACATATTTCTGTTCTACAACATTTAACATCAAAGTGAATGATCTAACATTTGAAATTGAATCAGGAAAATTGTCAGTGAAAATGGTCTCAGGTTATGATTATGGCAAGTGTGTTGCAGTAAATTATCATAATTAGGACAATAATTAAATTTCTCGTGAGGTTAATCAAATTTTAAAGTTGCAATGAAAAACAATTTGTATACTTTAATTGGTCTTTCCTTGTGGAATACTAATATGTACTCAGCTTTCTTAGGACAGCCAATTATCATATTACAACATCATGATAACTACAATCAATATTCTAGCCTATTAAAAATATTCTGGCTTGCTGGCAGCTATTGAATCAGTTTCAACTGAAAACTTGGGGAAAATTTGTTAAATTTTCATTTAAATAATGAAAATTCAACACAAATATTTGTACTGACTATAATGTTTAACTGTATGATGTATAATATTTTTGATTTATGCCCAAATGTTACATGTAGAAATACAAATGCTGCTTGACCTAAGTGTTTCTAGCTTTATTTTTGTTTTTGTTTCAGATCTCCAGCATCTGCAGGTTTTTTTTTGATTTTCATTGACCAACATCACCTCTACCATGTGGGGGTCTGCATACAATTCCCACTAGCAGTTTCTGTCCTTCCTAAATATTAATTACCTCTGTATGTTGAGTTCCCATCCTTGGTCTCTCTGCAGCCATGTCTCGGTAATTCCAATTATATCATACCCATTTACATCCATTTGTCTGATTAATCCATTGACCTCATTGTGAATGCTCTGTGCATGGAGACACAAGCCTTTAGTGTTATCTTTTTAACGTTCTTAGTCCCCTTGCCATTAAGGTGCACTTTGACCTTCTTTATTTTTGCCTTTGATTTCTCTGCCTTCCACTTTTGCTATTCCCTTTCCTGTCTTTTGTTTCTATCTTTGTTTCCCCTTCCTCTGTCTCCCTTCATAAGTTCCCAACCTCATACTCTTAGTTTAATCCCTCCCCTAAGGCACTACCAAACTCTTCCCTAGGACATCAGCCCCAGCCCAGCCCAAGTGCAGCCCATTAAGCTTGCATTGGTCCCATCTCTCTCAGAAACAGTTGCAACGGCCCAGGGATTTGATTCACACCCCCCCCCCCTTACACCATTTCTATCACCGGGTATTCATCTGATTTATCCTTTAATTTCTACCCTGATTAGCACATGGCACTGGTAGTTATCCTGAGATTATGACCTTTGTGGTCCTATTTTTTTAAACTTGGTTCCTAACTTCCTATTTTCAGTTATAGGACCTCATCTCTGCTTTTCCTACACATTCTTACATAATATACACCACAATGACTGGCACCAAATCATCCTCCCTCAGCAGTCAATCCAAAATATCTTTGACCCATCATCAAGGAGGCAATATACTATCCTGGAGTTTTTTTCTCTGGCTACAGAAATGCCTGTCTGTTTCCTTACACTTCAATCCATGATTACTATATTGCTTTCATTCATTTGTCTCCCCTGCTGTGCAGCAAAACCATCTAGGGTTAAAGGCAGACTAGTCACTAAGACCCGATAGCCTGCACCCAAGGATTTTAGAGGAAGTGGCTGCAGAGATAGATTTTTAAAACCTCACTGAATATTGGGAGGGTACTAATGGATTGGACAACAGCATATGTGACTCCCTACTCAAAAATAGAGGAAGACCAAAGTTAGGAAACTATAGGCCCGTTATTTTAACATGTATTATTGGCAAGATGCTAGTTAATAATCAAAGAAGAAATAACTAATCATTAGGGAAATCAGATCAAGTCAGCATAATTTCATGAAAGGCAAATTATGTTTAACAAATTTGTTTGAGTTCTTTGAAGTTGTAAAAAGTAGAGTAGATAGAGGGGATCCTGCAGATGTTGTATATTCAAACTTCCAAAAGGCATTTGACAAGGTGCCACTAAGAGGCTGGTGTACCAGGTAAAAGATCATTGCATTAGAAGAAGTGTTAGCATGAATTAAAGGCAGGTTATCACACAGAAAACAGTGAATTGGAACAAATGGGTCCTTTCCAGGTTCAAAAGATGTAACTTGCGGTGTAATTTCTAGGTTAATTTCTTGGCCCTCAAATAATCTGCTATTTACATGAAATACCAGGAGGAGGGGCAGAAAGACGCTCAGGTTTGCTGTGATTCTGCAACTGGATGTAGGTAGGTGGAGTGATTTGGGCGATAAATCCTCAGGAGACAAACTATCCAATGACATTTACTAAAAAAAACCCTGACTCTAACAGCTACCTTGACTACACCTCCACCCACCAGATCTCTTGTAAGATGACATCCGTTTCTCTCACCTTCACTGTTTCCACTATATCTGCTCTGAAGATGAGGCCTTCTGTTGCAGGACATCTGAAATGTCCTCCTTTATGAGGAAATGTGGCATCCCCTTAGTGTAGTTAATGGAGCACTCCTGTGCATTCCCTCTATTTCCAAGACTTCAGCTCTCAAGCCTCCCCCCTCCAAACAGCATAGAGATAAAATTTCCCTTGGTCCTCACCTTTCACCCTGGTAGCCTCTGTATCCAGTATATCATCCTTCTTCATTTCTGCCTGTTGCAATGGGATCCCACCACCAGCCATGCCTTCCCCTTCCTGCTATTCACAGGGACTACCCTTTCCATGACTCCGTGGTCTGCTCATCCCTCCTCGCTCTTTCTTTTGCACCCACCTCTCCCTGACGCCTGGCACTTTCTGCTGCAATGGCGGGAGGTGCAATACTTGTGCCTACACCTCCTCCTTCACCACCATGGAGGACCCTAAACAGCCATTCCAGGTGAGTCAAAGATTCTTATGCGTCTTCTCCAACCTGCATTTGGTGCTCTCGATGTGGCCTCCTCTACACCCTCTACATCAGTGAGACCAAGAACAGACTTGGAGACCAGTTCAGAGAGGACCTGTGCTCTGTCTGCAGTTGCCATCCCGTGCTCCCAGTCGCATGCCATTTTCACCTCCCCTTCCAATTTTGTACATTCTGCCCCCCAGAATGTCTGCGTGGGTTTCCTCCGGGTGCTCCAGTTTCCTCCCAGATTCCAAAGACGTACAGGTTAGGAAGTTGTGGGCATGCTATGTTGGCGCCAGAAACGTGGCAACATTTGCGGGCTGCCCCCCAGAACACTATGCAAAAGAAGTATTTCACTGTGTTTCGATGTACATGTGACTAATAAAGGTATATTGATCTTTAATTCCCACACCAACCTGGTCAATGTCAGCCCTCTCCACAGCCAAGGTGATGCCAAACAAGACTTGAAGAACAACATCTCATAGTCTACCTGGGTAGTTTACAACCCAATGGTATGAACATTGAACTTTCCAACTTCAGGTAACCCTTACCCATGCCCCCCCCACTTAAGTCTCCACACTCTCTTTTATCCATAAACCCCTCTAGTTCCCATCTCTCAGTTTTGTCCCCCTCCCCCAGTTGGTTCCATCCATCTATCACTCACACACTTTTCCCACAGGGTCTCTATGTCCTCCCCAGCTGGTTCCAGCTGCCCCATTAGCACTCACTTCTCTTGATCCACATTACCTTCCCTATTTATCAGAGTCCAGCATTTGCACCACTTGTGCCTCCACTTATCACCCCTCAGCCTCTACCTTCACTCTCCCCTCTCCCCACCTGGCTCCTTCTGCCCTTTATTCTCCTTCTTTGTCTGTTTCCACCTGTCACCCCCTGTCTCCCAACTCCACTTCTTGCCCTCCCCCACCCCCACCTTTCATCATCTGCTCATCATCCCTCAACACCTAGGTCCACTTATCACCTACTAACCCCTGCCTCACCCCTCCCTCTCTCCCCTTTATTCTGGCTATCCTGCCTCTACGCTCTCTGACCTGATGAAGGGTCTTGACCTGAAACGTCAACTATTCCTTTCCCTCCCCAGGTGCAGGCTGGCCCACTGAGTTCTTCCAGCAGTTTGATTTTTGCTCCAGATTCCAGCATCTGCAGTCTGTGTCTCGACAAACAAAGCTGTACCTTAAGCCATTGTGGCATGCTGACACACCGTGCTGTCATACCACTCTCCACTGTACCAATAACAAAGCATTTTTGCTTCCATCCCTAACCCCAAACTCTGATCTTGCCACAGACCTGGAGGAAACTCAGATTTTTCAGAAATTTAGCTTATTTGCAAATTTTTTTGACAGCCTGCCCAGTTTAGAAAATGCGCAGTTTTCAAAAATTAAATCCATCGATTTCTCATAATTTAACCCAGGAAGCTCAAAAATGATGTGAAAAACAGAACTGCACATGCAACCACAATAATTAAGTATCTATAAACTGCTTAAAGAATACGGTCTGTGTATTCCATTGTATGTTTAACTTGTACTGCAGATGTTGCAGACTAGAATGGAAAGCATTTCTCGTACAGTCTGAACTGTCTCCTTTAATATTGGAAAATCGGGCAATGTTTAGTATGTTGTGACCCATTATAAATGGTTCTTCTACAATAATTTTCAGAAGTTATTGTTTGTAGTTCCTATATTGCTTTGTAATTTATCTCCAGATTTTCTGTCCGCCCAGACACAGTATGGGTCATTACTTATCAGGAACGTATAATGCACTCAATACATAAGTTTTGTTCTATTCATTTCATTCATCAGATGGAAAATTGTGGGATTCCAAAAACAATAATATTTGTGCCAACCTTATAAATATGTGCAGATGAAACCAATGATGATGCATTCTTCAAGTATTGGAATTTAATAAATATGTAATAATTGCACCTATATTTAATATCTCATCTAACCACAAAAAAAATCGCCATTTTAAAACTACTGGTAAATTACTGTACTTTGCTTTGTATATTTGTCAAATGTACTGTGTACCTTATCTCAGTGATTATGTATCAGATGATTTGAGATGTCCTGAATTCTAGAGAAGTTCCATGAAAGATAATTGTTCTCTTTATCTGTCTGATAGCCAATCGTTAACTCACCTTTTGCTCTAACCTTGCTGTGCAATGATTTACAATAATATTGAGAAGATAGGAACAACACACCCTTTCTAGTTTAATCCTCTTTTTTTGCTGTCATCCTTGAGCTTCAAGTGTATGACACTCCACAAATAAGACAGTAGTAAATTGAACTATTGAAAAAAATTTCCTGACTCTGTTCAAAATGTGAACATGAGAAGACAAGAAAGCATACAGAGAAAAGTTTTCTTGGTATATCAATTTTCCTCTGACAAGGCATGTTGTAATTACTTTCTCTTAGTCTTGCCCCCAATTAGTTAACCTTCTTGTGGAATATTAACCTTCTGTTACTCACTTTCAAGGTTAGTGAAAGGAAAACTATCTCATATACCTCCCCCGCCCACTTTTTTCTCTTCGTACACACATTATTTTTTTTGTAATTCTCATCAGTTGCTTTAAGTAGTCCTTCAAATACAGAATTCTGGGGTCAAAATTCTACTCTAACTGGGAGACAAAATGTCCAGCTTCGAAACAGCTAGCCATCAAACATTATTTCCACTGTATTTTTCCATTCACTGTACTTTTTACGTTAATGTTAAAGGGAAGGAGAATTAGCAGCCCAAATGCTTCTGCCAAAATGGAATTTTAACCCAATTAAATCTATAATGTTACTTAAATATATGGATCATCTTTCTTTATAATTATCATGCTAATCTTTCAACATTATTTCCAACCATATATTTCTGCAGCCCACTCTCAAGCAATTAAAAGGGTTTTCAATGTTGTCTTGCTCCTTCCAATTTTTTTTGCTTGGAGAATTCAATTGAGGGAATATGTTTATATTCATATTATAAGCTTCTCAGCAATTTAAAGTCTTGAAGTATATCCCATAACAGTAAATGTTTTCAAATGAAATTAAATTTAGTTCTGTAAATATCGTTTTTTTTAAACTTGGATCCATGAGAGTTTTAGAATCAGTGTTAAAATCTTCTTCAAAGCTTCTTCATCCATTCTTCACTTTGTCAATGATATACACAAGGAGCAACTTATTAGATGTTATAATAAAACCTCCTCCTTATTCAACCTACTGCTAAAATAGGTCCTAACAAACATGTTCACATATGTTGCATATTTATAGTTAATGGTGAATCTGCTTTCATATCCTTTCCCTATTCTTTGTTGTTAATAAACTCTCTATTTCCAACTACACCTGCCATTGTTCTCTTGCAATGTGCATCAATTTACATTAAAATCCCCTACTTGCCTACCTGCTTGTTTAACTGGCTCAGATCTCTTTGAAGTCTGTCTCCCTCAACTTTTATCACATATCAACATAGATTAGTAACA
Organism: Rhynchobatus australiae; assembly: GCA_034780895.1. NCBI lineage: Eukaryota > Metazoa > Chordata > Chondrichthyes > Rhinopristiformes > Rhynchobatidae > Rhynchobatus > Rhynchobatus australiae. Next base: position 31,996,394 of record JAUZTB010000064.1, read on the forward strand.
AAAATTACAAGATTACCAGCATGCTGCACTGTAAATAGCAGGACAACTAAACCATAATAGCTGTCATCCCAAAGGAATCTTTCCCTCTGAATGTTTCGAATTCATTAAGTAAATCTCATATCTCATAAGTAGATCTCATATCTCATCTGTAGATCCCATATCTCCAAGAGTGCACCCTTTTCTTCCAACAATAAGCAATACTATTACCAAAGGTTAGCAACAGAAACCTATACTTTGTACACAATCCACTAGAATACATCACATACCATCTAATGAGCTTTCCGCTCTTTCAAAATTATCTGGATATGTAAATTGAGATTCGGGCTTTGAACTAATTAACATTGAAATAAATTATATCATTGAACATTTTGTACTTTTGTCAGTATACAAAATAACAAAGGATGCAATTTATATTTTTTTCAAAACTTGAAATGTTGAACTAAATTTCTTATACTGCAAACTTACTCTAGTCAAGCTCCTTGACCAGTTTGGCAGAGGATTTGAAACCAAGTCGGTTGGAGGTCTTGGCTGCAAGATTCACCCACTGACAGATGTCTGAATGTGGCCTACCAATGTACATCTGTAAGAAGTCTCTTCCTCCCAACCTGCAAACCACAAAGGGCTCCAGACCATCAGGCAATCTGTTCCTTTCTCTAGAAATCTGAAAATAGCTGAGAGCGATACTATTGCAGACTGGGTGCCGATCTTAAGTCTGTGACAGATGGCATAGGTAGACCCCATAGATCCAGAAACAATGACAGCAAATAAACAATTTTCACAATTTAATGGAAAGGAGTAGCTACTTATCAATGTGGAATGAAGCTGCTCTTCTAAAATGCCATAAAACAATTGCTGCTGACTATGTTTACTCTTGAAAGTTGCATTCCAATTTCACACTTTTATAAGAATATAACTGAGAAAAAAGTAATTTACTCTTCATCAAGAAATGCCCTGTCAAATTTTATATTAACCCCTTGCATGCTGATTTTTAGCAATACCATATTAATAGACATCTGCCTCAAAGCCAAACTCATCCAACTACATATGTTCCAGCAGGGGTCGCTAGATACTGATCATGAGAAGGATCCTAGCTAAGTTCTTGTCCTTATCCCATGAAGCCAACTGTAATGTCCTATCTGTGGCCTTTACTGAGAGCTGCAAAGTTACCATACACCATGGAGTGAACCAATTTGATGGAAACCAATACAATATTCCAACAAGTCACTGGAGGTAGAAGCTTAAATCTCCTTAAACACTCAAAAATGTAGAAGTACCTCAAAAGCCTTAAGAAATTGCAGGTTAAGTTACATGCATTGGCAAGCTATAATCACTACTTCAAGTTCCTCCTCAAAGGATTTCAGTCGATTTGTGAAATATTGAACATGATCTAAGCATTTTTACATAAATAAGTTGATAGTAAAGGGTTCACCAACATGAAGCAAGCTCCTCTACAATCAGCTTTCTTTATGGTCCAGTTAATTCAATCAATATCCAACCAGTTATATTCATTGGATTCGCATGGGAATCTTGATTCCATTAGAGAATGTAAATGTAGCAATTCTTAATGTTCACCTGAGACTGCAGTGTCTGGGTTACAAACAAAATGGGACTGTGATAGTTTAGCCTATTTGTAAAGTGATATTCAATGACAATCACTCCAGATGGCAAGGATCCAGAATGAAGTTCTTAAATCATCAGCAGATCAGAAACTTTGTAAATTGAACATGATGTAGTTTATTTCTAAACCACTTTACAGTTGAGTGAAGTTGCAAGCTGGGAGCAGAGCTCTGCAAAATCTTTCCATGATTTCAAGTGTCACAGGTAGAAATAGCTTTAAGTTTTGGCATCTTTTCATGTTGTGTGTTTCCATTGTCCTCAAATGCTGTTTCACACAAACTCCAAGCAAAATTACTGGATTACAACTAATGGCTATATTTTTCAATTGCCTCACAAGTCTGGAAGTGCCATGGCCAAGTGTAGTAGAATCACCACCTGCCACCACAACCTCACACCCCCATCACTACTCAACACCCTAGCTATGATTACTTGAGTAAACAAAGACAAGTAATAAAATCTGTACGAGTATGAGCTCCACACAATTACTTGTCCCGTTACGCTGGAGGACCTCAATGTGATAAAAATTGTGCAAAAAAAACTTCCCAAAGTTAAAGGAACCTCTTTTCAGAGCACTGTAACATACCTGATGCTGCTTCAAAGATTACACCAGTGACTTTATTTCAAAAGTATTTCTCTAAGGTTATTGAAGATGCTATATAAATACCTGTGATTTTGCCGTCTCTACATTATAGCATTGCATGCTTCAAAAGATATGTTTCATATTTTAACAGCATACTGCATAATCTCCTAAATATTTATTATTGAGATTGGTAAAAAGGTTTGCAGCTAGAAAATAGATGCAGTATATTAGTGAGAAACAGTAAAGGACAATATATCCATTTTTTTTAAAGAAAAACAATGGCAAACAAGAAAACTCATTAGTAGTGCTTAAATATAAACATGCCAGATTCTCAAAAGTCTGTGGAGTCTTGAAATATGAAAGGAGAATTGTAGTTTTTAGGCTATTAAAACATTGAGTTAGAATAGAAATGATATATTAGCAAGGGAAATAAAATGATAATAAATTGTAAAATTGCTTTTATATTCCTACAGCCTCATGTAAATTTAACAAACCTGCACTGCTGACCACTTTAAATTCTCCTTGGATCAGTGTGTGTCCTGATCAATCATATATTTAACAGCTATCTCTTCAACAAGTATTATCTCAACATTGAGGTCACCTCAATGCAGAAAACGCAAGGAGAAATATAGAGGTTCGGAGAACAAAGACTGGAGAAGATCGGAGGTGACCTTGTAGCATAGAACTAATGGAAGGAAATGCAGAAAAGATATTTGAGCAGGGAGGGGTAATATTTTGCCTACATGTTTAAAGTTAAAATTCATATTATTGGGATTACTGATAAAATGATTTATTGTAATATCAGCAAGTATAAAAGTAGCATGTTCATTTTTTTGAAACTAAATCCACAGTAGGTGGTTGAAATGAAGTCCTCAAGTCTAAAATTGTTGCAACTTTTAAGTCAACAATACAAGGATGTGTCATAATTCCCAAAATACACAAAAAATTAAATAAATCTTCTATAAGACTTTGTAATCTGGTGGGAAGTGAAAAACAGAAAATATTTGACAGAAATTATCAAAAAGCCATACGTTGGAGGACTGGTCATATAATGCCTGCTGTTGCAGGCAAATTCAGCGATAAACATGTCATATAATTATAATTTTAGAGGTAACACTTAAGACAAATTTTTTCGTACAGCTTTTATTTGTTAGGTTCTTACTAAGAAATACTAACAAATAGTAGGCATAGTTCAAAGAGGCACAATAATATTTATGTAATGAGAGAAAACAATTTAAAGACTGCATTTTGCATTGTTTGAATCAACATCCTATGCAGCTACAAATTAACTATTCAACAGGGTCTTTCTCATAGCCTAATATATTCATTCTTGTATGTATGCTGGAGCCTGCGTGAACACTTGTCTGGTGCCAAGAATAGCATCTGAAATCAATTGTAGAGGTAATAGTATTTTCTAATACATTTGCCTTCGTTCTATTGATTTAAACAAAGAAATTCTTTGAACTAATAGAGCTTCAAACTAATGAAGGGATGGGTGACAGAATCCAGGAAAGGGTAAATTCGATGGAGAAGAAACTCAAGGCTGTAGAGTAAGGATGTGGTTAAAAATAAAGAATGAGACCAGGAAGGGACAAGGCATTTGATAATAGGACACTGGCGATTATATTAACTTTATGTGTGATTTTATTGGGTTGGAGAATGATTTAGTTAAGTATGAACCTAGTATTTCATAATTGAATGAAGCAAATTACATATGCATGAAACTAAGAGATATTGGAAAGTGACTTAGAAGAAACAACAAAAGCAAAAATACAAAGACAGCAGCTGGAGATCAGATATTAAAAACAGAGTTTATGTTTCAGTTGTGACAAAAGGTCATTGACATTAAGTGCTAACTCTGTTTCCTTGTCACAGATGCTGCATGACCTGTTAAGCATTTCTAGCATTTGTTATGTTTCAAAAGATCTGTCAAGCAATAATTCATAAAGAACAATGAATACATATCCCTTTAAGGAATAAAATTAGCATTAGATTGAATATTGCCGAAAAGAGTTGCAAATCTAACAATGGACAGGTTTTTACAATTTTGCAAAAAAATTGATAAAGACAAAACAGGAGTAAAATAGCAGAAAGTATAAATTACTCATAGGTATATAAAAAGGAAGATATTAGAGAATATAAACAAGAGTTCCTTCGATGGAGAGATAGAGCCAAGTAGAATGGGGACTAGGGAAATGTTGAAGATGTTAAACAAATAGTTTGAATCTGGTTTCTTGGCAGAAGACATGTAAGCATTCTGGGTTTAATGTGAACCAAGGGTCCAGTAGAAAGAGGAACCTAAGAAATTAGCATCAGTAAAGAAGTAATATTGGGGGAAAAGCAACAAGAATAAACCATTTAGACATATTGACCTTCATCTTAAGAGTTTAAAAACAGGTGGTCACAGTGAAGTTGATGCTATGCATATAATATTTTAAAATTCCTTGGATTTTTGAATGGCCTCCTTCCATTGGAACATAGCAAATATAATCTCCTAGTTTTCAAGATAGTTTAGTGCCTGCAGGCATAAGTATCCTTTATTAAATTCAGTCAATTCAGTGAACTCCCAACGAACAGCAATGCTGGTACAATATTCTAAGAAAAATTATGACATTGTTAAAAGGTACACACAGACAAATACACTACAGATAGAGAGAAGACAATAAAAACAGAACCATAGACTTGGTAGCTTGTTCCCAGTTGTAACAAGATAGCTGGAATATATTGTTTAGGACATGGTAACAGGCATATAGATTAAACATAATATGGCTGAACAGGATCAACATGGGTGTGACAATTGCTAGAACTGTTTGACATTGTAACCAGTAGGTTTGGATTTCTAAGTTTTATTTCATGATACACCATTAAGGAAGTAATCACATAAATTTCCTGTCACAGCCTCAGGATAAGGAATCAGCACTTTAGAACTAAGATGAGGAAAAATTGTTTCACTCAGTGGGTTGTGAATCTTTGGAACTCTACCTCAGGGGAATGAGTATATTCAAGACAGTGATCAATAGATCTTTGAAAAAAATAATTAATTTATGAGATGTGGGAATCACCAGCATAGCCAAAAGCTATTGCCCATCCTTCATTGACCTCGAGAGGATGTTAGGTAGCTGTCTTTTTCTATATGATGAGAAAGGAGACCATTTAGCTTATCAGGTCTGTGCTGGCTTTCACATGATTACTATCAGTCCAATTTCCCTACAAGCTATTCCCTCCAATGCCTATCAACTCCCCTGCCACCTACTGACTCTGCAGGCAATTTACAATAGCCAAAGAAATGACATGTCATTGGTACAT
>JAUZTB010000064.1:32031699-32042756 GCA_034780895.1 Rhynchobatus australiae
TGCCAAATGAATTCTTTACCTCTCGCTGCCTTGGTGAAGCAGCCAGCATAATCAAAGACCCTACCCACTCTGGACATTCTCTCTTTTCCCCTCTCCCATCAGGCAGAAGATACAAAACCCTGAAAGCATGCACACCAGGCTCAAGGACAGCCTCTATCCTACTGTTTCAAGACTATTGAACGGTTCTCTGGTACTATAAGATGGACTCTTGACCTCACAGTCTACCATGTTATGACCTGGCACCTTATTGTCTACCTGAACTGCACTTTCTCTGTAGCTGTTACACTTTATTCTGTATCATTTTACTTTGTACTACCTCAATGCACTGTGTAATGAATTGATCTGTATGAACAGTGTGCAAGACAAGTTTTTCACTGTACAAGTGACAATAATAAACCAATTCCAATTCCCTGATTTTTAAACTGTGATCCCTAATTCTAGGTTCTTTGACAAGAAGATCTTCATTCCACTGAAAGTAAAATTGGAGACGTGTTATTGGTAGCTTGATTCTCACTGTTATTTTTTTAGTCTCCCAAAATGAAACATAGTGTACTTGGTGGGAATCTCTCATGTTGGTTCCAATATATGTATACTTCTTCATTTGTTATCTAAAAATTAAGCATAGATGCAAATCTTGAATGGATTTTCAAATCTGCCTACTTTCATTCCAAACTCTGTCACGTTGACAGCTTAAAGTTAAAGAAGAGTAGGAATGTGTCTTTTATTAATTGTGAAGATTTTTCTATTTATCTTTATAGCTCTATTGGACTTCCTATGCAACATTGTTTAGAGTGATGTATGGTTGCAGCTTCACATCACTCAAGATTAAGTTCTATGATTCAGTGTAAGGTTCCTAATCACTCTGAAGTGTGAGTTACTGGAATACCTGCAGGATTATATACAGTATCTGTAAATGCATCTACACCTACATATCACTCACACAACACTATTCTGCACTATCATGAATGGACTTTATTTTTCAGAGATACAGTTTGCAAGGTACAAAACAAGTGACCATTTTCCTTGTGTGAACCTAAACAATGGTTTTAGTTTTCTGGTCACCAGTGAAGCAATAGCATTCACTGTTGAGCTCAAACAAAGCTCATAAAGATTTAGTGATGTCTGCAACATGGGCTTTCCTGATTATTGTAAAGTGTCAGTACAGGATGCTTGGATCCAGGACTCATAATGTCAATCAGGTAACTCTTCTTACAGATAGCAAACTTTAGCAAATAAATCAAACATTTTACAATGCATGAAATAAAGATTGGAACAAAAAATGTAGAATATCAATAATAAATGGAATAGTCTTTTAAAACATTATCATGTTGTCAATTTGATTTACTTCATATTCTGATCTACATTTTATGAATATTTCTGTCCAATACACAAGGCTCCAATTATACCTCAGCAGCTTAATTAAAATAATAAAATTAGCCTCAGAAATGGAATAACGCTGGAAACTAACATGAAATAAATGATATGATTGAAACATATGCCCAAAGCTTGGTGGAAATTGGGTCCGACACACCACCTGCATCAAACCAATGAGCACTGGGTGCCAGTCAAGGATACATATCTAGCTCACTGGTTAAGGCCTTGAGAACTTTTTCACCTATTTTACACTTCTGCCCATTCAGAGTTATACACATGATCTCATCCTTATGCAACATCAAACAAAACTTTCGATTTTGTCTCGTAAGTAGATGAGATTTCATCAGCGTGGAAGACCCACAATTCATGAATGCCACAGGCAAAAGTGAGTTGTCAGCTCTTTCTCATGAATGAATTAAACCCTGTAATGTACCACGACCAGTGCAATATTCCATTTATTATACATCTGGTACTGTTTAGATGTGGGAAAAGATAATAAAAAACAACCATTTTAAGTTCAGAAAGGTAGTTGAAAGCTCTGAAGTCTTAATAAAAATCTTGTGGAGATATGGAATGTTTTGATGGTTATGTGGTGCACTTGCCACTGGCAAGTGCATAGTACAGACAGTGGGTAATATTTTGACAGGTGTGTAAGATCATGTGGACTTTCATTGTTGTGAAACCTTGCATGTAAGGTGCATTGTAACAATAATAGATTTTTGTCACACTCTGAACTGAGTCTTTCACAATCACTTTCATTCATAGAAGCAAAAAGTTCCAATATTGATCTTAAATTTATTTAAATCTATTTAATACTTTACTTCTGTCATTTGGTCTGAGGTAGTATTATGGATCTCTACTGTGTGCAAAGTATTGGATAAAAAGTGTTCAGGAGAGTTAGGGAAGGAAAGAAAAGAAGGGAATATCAGTACTGATTAAAGAGAATATTTTAATACTGTAGACAGAAGATGTGCTGGAACAATCTAGGACCGAGTTATCTATTGAGAACTAGGACAAAGACATTTTATTATACTACTCAACTTATTCAACAAAGCTGCCACTAAAGGGAAGTGTATCGAGGAGCAAATTTCCAGAAATGTGTACAAATCATAGGGTAGTGATAATGGGGGACATCAGCGATTTAAGTAAAGAATGGAATAGCAAAAAATGGGAAAGATGAGGACAAGTTTCTGAAGTGTGTTCAGGAGATCTTTCTTGATTAATATGCTCCAGCCCAATGAGAACAGCAGCATTGCCAGACTCAGTTTTGGGAAATGAGCCAGGCCAAGTGGAGCAAGCATCAGTGTGGGAACATCAGGGAAACAGCGATCCTAAGAGCATGATTTAGAACAGCTCTGGAAAAGGACATAGATCAATTTAAGGTAAAAACAGTCTATTGGAAAAGAGCCAGTTTCAAAGGGATAAGAACAGATCTGGTCTGGGTAAACTGGAATCAAAGCTTGGCAGGGAAAAACAGTAATTGAACAATATTCTCATGGGGGAAAATGGTGGGGAAATTAAAGACAGAACTCCCTGGATGACCAAACAGATAGAGTAAAATAAAGCAGAAAACAGAGCACATGACAGATGCCAGGTTGTTAACACAAATAAGAACCAGACTGATTACAGAAAGTTCAGAGGGGAAATGAAAAAGGAAATAAGAGAGTCAAAGTAAGAGCATGAGAAAGGACTGCCAGCAGACATAAAAGGGAATTCAGAAGTATTCTATAGGCATGTAAATGGGGAAAGGGTTGTGGGAGGAGAGATGAGTCAAATCAGAGTATAAAAAAAGGAAATGCATGTATTGAGGCAGGGGGCATGGCTGAGGTACCAAATGAATAGCTTATATCAGGGAGTAATGGAAAATATAGTTCAGATTTTGGATGGGCTAAAATTTGATAAAGAGGAAGAACTGGAAAGTTGGCTATATTTAACATGGATAATTCATCTGATCCAGATGGGATGCAACTTACGATGTTGAGGGACATAAGGGAGGAAGATGAAGAGGCCCTATCCATAATCTTATAAACATTAGCAGCTTCAGGGGTGAAGCCTGAGCACTAGAAAATTAAAAGAAAATTAAGCCTTATTCAAAAATGAGTGTGGGCATAAACGGTGATTACAGACCAGAGAAATAAAGGACTGCAGATGCTGGAATCGAGATGAAGAACACAATGATGCTGGAGGAACTCAGCAGGTCAGACGGCATCTGTGGAGAAAAATAGGTGGTCAACGTTTTGGGTCAGGAGCCCTCTTCAGGACTGAGGATAGGAAAAGGGGAAGTCCAATATATAGGAGGGAAAAGTAGAGCAGTGATAGGTGGACAAAAGAGGGGAGGTAGGCTGCGCACAAGGTGGTGATAGGTAGCTGTGGGTAAGGTGGGGAGAGCAGATCCACCGGGGAATGGGTCAAAGGTAAGGATGAAAGAGGTCACTACGGACCATTCATCTTAAACTCAGTGGTGGGGAATTTCTAGAAATGATAATCGGGGGCAGAATTAGTCAACACTTGGACACATGTGACTTGATTACAGAAAGCCATTTAGGAGATACTAAAGTTAAATTATGTCTTACTATTTTGGTTAAGTAACAGCGAGAGTTCATGAGGGAAATGTCAAATATGTAGGATATTGGATTTACAACATATATTAGATAAGATGCCACATAATAGACCTGTCATCAAGAATGAAGACCATAGAATAAAAAGGGACAGTGACAAAATGGATCAAAAATTAACAAAGTAACAGGAGACAGAGAATAGAAGTGAATAGTTGCTTTTCAGACTGGAGGGTTGTAGAATGGAGTACACTAGAGATCAGTACTAGAATTATTCTTTTTCTTCATACATATTAATGATCTGGGCTTGAGTATACAGAGTACAATTTGCCAGATAGGTGGAAAATGAAACTTAATACTAAGCTGTCTATAATGTTACATTTTGGTTGGAAGACAAATTTAAATTTGGCTTTTTATCTTTGGATCAGTCTGATAGGATAAAAGATGTTCCTTTCTACTGGATCAAAGGGTAGTAAATGAAATGGTTTTGGAGATTTAATCTGAATTGACATTATCAAACAGGTGTTGGGGTGACAATTTCATTCGAAGAGGCCATGCAGAAGAAAACTCTACATCGGTTATTTGGGAAATCAATGTGTGATTAAAGCACAATAGTGAGGCCGAATACTGAGTGGTGTTTTTTGGTCCTGATCTGGCAGCCCTGATAAGGCTGCTGCAGGAATGACAATGATACTTCCAAGAATGAAGAATTAAAATAAGAATTGAGTGATTCTAGTATATTGTGTTTTTGCATTTGATTTACTGTTTTGTTTTCTGTGCAATGCACTGAAATATAAATAACTTAGAAGGCTTCCCTATTCATCGCAATATCTTCTGGGTAGTTTGTCAAAAATCTAGGTGAAGTTGGATTTGAGTGTATAAACCAAATTCTGAAACTGGAAAGTATTAACACTGAGTCTTCAAATATGTCAGATAAAGTTATTTGCTCTCAAAGATCTTCAGATATACCACCATGAGGAATAACAGATGGATATATAGGGCAATTAAGCAGGCAAAGATCTGGCAAATGGAGGATAATGCAGGAAAATGTGAAACTTTCCATTTTGGTAGGAAAAATATTAAAAAAGGCATATTATCAAAATGGTGAGAGATTTCAGAGCCCTGAAACATAAAGGGATCTGGGTGTCCTCGTGCATGCTTCACAGTAGGTTTGTATACAGTTACAGAAGGTAACAGGGAAAGCAAACAGAATGACACTGCTTATTGTGAGGGAACTTGAATATCCATGAAGGGACACCATGCTTCAGTTGACAGACCACGAATGAGGTCATATTGTGTAAGGTATTGGACTCCTCATTAAGGAAGAATGTTAACGTATTGGAAGCATTTCAGAAAAGGCTACTGGACAGCATTTTAAATGGTTGGATGGATTAGGCTTCTATTACTGGAGTTCAGAAGAGTGAAAGCAGATTTAATTGAAACATACAAGATCCTGAAGGGCATACTTAGGCCAGATGTGGGGGAATGTTTCCTCAAATGGGAGAGTCTGGAATAGAGGCATTTAAAAAAAAACAAGGAGTTACCCATTTAAAACAGGGTTGGGGTGAAATTTCTTCTCTCATATGATCTGGAGTCATTAACTGATACTTTCTCAAAGGGCAGTGGAAGGGAGTCTTGGAATATTTTTAAGGTAGAGCTTAAGCAAGATGACAAAAGATTACCGCAGATGGATAGGAATGTGGAATCGAGATCAGGTACTAAAAGAATACCTGACTGTTGAGAAACTTTCTTACAGGTGGGTTCTGCTTTCATTGTTTTCTTAGCACTTGGTCATAACTCCCCCATCCCCCTTCATGACCTTTGCCGATGATGACCTCAGCATTCCCCATTCTCCCAATAGAGGGGGGTTAGAGTCAGAGGGTTATACAGCAGGGAAACAACCCATTCAGTCCATCATGTCTGTGCTGAGCCTTCAGGTATCTAAGTGTACTAATCCTGTTATCCAGCACTTGGCTTGTAGCCTTCTATGTCATAATCTATCAGGTGCTCATGTAAATACTTAAGAGTCCACCTCTACTACCCCTTCAGGCAGTGCATTCCAGATTTCACCCACCCACTGGGTAATTTTTTTTTCCATATTCTCTGTACATCTCCTACCTTGTGTTACAGACTCTCTACTAAAGGGAGAAGTTTCTCACTATCTATCTTATCTGTGCCCCTCATAACTTGTCTGCTCCAAGGAAAACAAACCCAGCCTATTGAATCTCTCCTCATAAATGAAGTACTCCATCCCAGGTAATATGTTGAATCTCTGTTGCACTCTCTCTTTGTTACCAAATGGAAAGGAAGTAATGGGAATTAGACTTATGATATCCTAATCCAACACAGAGCAATGAAACCTTGTTATTCTTGGACTCACCAGTGGTGGTCACTCTTTTGACTAATATAATCTAATTTCCTTCAATAATATTCCAGAAGAAGATTGTGTTGTGAATGGTTTCATGTGATGCATCTCTGAGACTGAAGTTGTGTCAGGTGAGCAAGTACAACAAGGAGTGCACGTCAAATTTCCAGAATGATGCGAAACAAACTGGAAATAATCATTTTCACCTTTTGTTTTGAGAAATGTCCACCTTTAGTCACAGTGCTGAAATAAATATTACCAGGTAATAACATTCCTAGTTCTTGTTCTTTGCAATATTGCTGAGAGATCTTTTAATGGTTTGATGACAACACTTCTACTAATGCAGCACTTGACTGCTACTTGGGTTTTTGCACTCAGAGCCTTCTCTGTTTGATGCAAAAGTTCTACCAACTGAGCCATGACCTGTCACTGGGAAATACATTGATGAGAAGGCCCTACCATGCCTCCTTAATCTTGAAAAAGGTGTAAGTTGTCTAAAATAGTGGCCACAGCATGACAAATAGGTTGTTCTCAAAATCTTTCATTAAAAATCAGATCAGACTGCCAATCATTTTAGGATGGACAATTCTTAGTGATGGGAAGAGGAAAGTGAAAGGATTGGCTGTACAGGCTCTTGGTCCACCACATTATAAATATGGAATGTGGAGTAGACACTAGCACAGTAGTCTCAACTACTCCAGCAATTAAACCAAAGATAAAATTAAGAATACCGAAATATGAAAATGACTGGTAATGTTTTTAAAATAGCATTTGATTTCAATTGGACTTTCCTATTAAACCAAATGGGAGGTTTTTCAACAAGCTTCTTATCATTTCTTCACTCAACATGAAACAGGTCCAGAATTCTTCAGGCCACAATATTGTTCAAGCCACCAGGATTGTATCTGTTGGGCCCACACATCCTACCCCAGCCAGATGATTTCAGGATACTTGACCTTGAACAAATCCAACAGACCAGCACTCATCTGCCTCTGTGGCTAAAAATTTGCCAAGGCTGCTTTGACTGCACTATCTTACCCCAGAAGGCCACAGGGGGAATATTATTACCTCCAAGACTCCCTCAGAAAAAACTAATAACTCAGTAATCATATGAAGATATACACCTTTTTTCTTTGCCGTTACTCAGTCATAATCCTCGAACTCCCTACCTTAAACAGCATTGTGTATCAATCTTCACCACACAAACTATTAAAGTTTCAGAAAATTGTCAAAACATCAATTCCTCAGGGACATCTAGGAATAGATTTACCGACTATACCCACACCCCATAAATTGACAAAAGCTCTGGCATCACGCCACACCAGAAAGGGTTGCTGCAACTTCATCTAGTGACTCCATTCTATCTCTCACTTATGCAGTACGAAGGTAGTTCCCTGTCACCACTACCCAAAGCAGGAGTCATTGATTTTCATTCCCCTTTGGAGTCCAATACATCTCATCTGAAGGCACATCTGCTTCCACATCAGTGGGCTGGGAAAGCAGGAACCTTTCAAGGTAAAGAGTACTTGTCACCACTTCGATGCACAAGTCAGAGCCTCTGCGCAGTCAAATGGCCAAGAAAAGTTTCCTAACAGTGATTAAGAAAAGGAGCATCTGGATACAAGGTTTCTCTCTAAGCCATTTCACCAGACTCCCACTGGAATCAAGAGAGGAGTCTGGTGGAATGTCTGTGGAAATGCATCCCCAAAATAATATTGACTAATGATAAAACTACAACAGACATTGCAATATAATGGTGCCTATGAAAGCGAGGAAGGTTATAGCTGGATAACATATGACTAGGGTTTCATTCAACAATGCTTTTAGCCAAGTAGGAGAACCACAAGCAGAATTTGTATCTCAACTCACTCAGATCTTGGATGCAGTGTTCTCCTGTAAAATTGATTGCAGTTTATAAACTAAAAAGAGATTTGGAAACTTCCATCCTCATGCAAATGGCATGGGAGTGCACTAAACATAGTAGAGATTAGTTTACAAATCCATTCTGCCCATCACTCTGGCTGTTGCCATGTTAAGGAACCTTTGGCTGCCTGAATTAAGTAAACACCCAATTTAGATATTTAAATTTGTTTATGACACGAACAACATTTCTGGACATATCTGGGAAGAGCAAATGTCATGCACACTATCTGCTGACCATTCTACTGAAAATGACTCTGCAGGCAAGTTCTCACTTATTTGTTCAAGCCCAGAGTCTGGTGGCCTAGAGCTGGCAAGCTGCCCCAAGATCACCGATAGCTCTTCCCTCTGACACAGGAGTTAATGGGTGGGGTGAGAACTGACTGGCTGGAAAAGCTGGTTATGCTGAGATGAAATGATATCTCTGGTCCTGATGGATTCAGTTCCAGGCTTCTAAAGGAAATAGAGTTGGCAATAGGGTTTGCATAAACTTCCTCTTTCCTAGAAGTGGAGGTGCCAAAAGATTGGGAACTGGTAAATATTCAAGGAAAAATGCAGGAATAGAGTAGTCAATGTAACATTAGTAGTGGAGAAGGTTGTGGAAGCAATAATTTGGGGGGATAAAGTAATAAGCATTGAAGAGTTTTGAGTTAATTAAGGAGAACCAACATGTGGTTATAAAAGGCAGATCATTTTTGACCATATAAAGTGATTTTTTAATGAATTAATAGAGAAGGTTGTTAAAGGAATTGTTTAAAAATTCACTTTGGAATCTGGGTGTCACTGGCAAAGATAGCATTTAATTGCCCATTCCTAAATGTTTTTGAGAAGATGGTGGTGAGTCAATGCCTTGAGCTGCTGCAGTCAGTTTGGAGGAGGTATTTCCCCAGTGCTGTTTTGTAGGTGGCTCCAGGATTATAGACCCAGCAACAATGAAGGGCTACCAATATATTTCTAAGTCAGGATGGTGTGCAACTTGGAGGGGAGCTCCCATGTACCTGTTGCCCTCCTCCTTCTTAATTGTAAAGGTAGAGATTTGGGAGGCGCTGTTGGTGTAGTCTGGGCAAGTAACTGCAGTGCATTTTGTAGATGATGCACTTTGCAGCCACCCTGCACTGCTTTTGGAGGGAATGAATGTTCAGTGTGGTAGAGGTACCAATAAAACAGGTTTTTTGTTCTGGATGAAGTCAAACTCCTTGAAAGTCATTCTTGGTACTGCACTCATCCATGCAAGTGAGGAGGTTTCAAATATACTCCTGACTTGTGCCATTTAGATGGTGGAAAGGCCCAGGGTGTCAAGAAGTAAATCACTCACCACAGGATACCCAACCTCTATTAAGGGCCGTGAAAGCTTTCATCACTCTGCTGATGACTTAGAACAGATTAAATGGGCAGTAATTTAGTACACTGGATTTGTCCTGCTTTTTGTGAATATTGCTTACCTGGGAAATATTCCACATTGCAGGGTAGATGCCAGTGTTGTAACTGCACTGGAACAGCTTGACTAGGGATGCAGCTAGTTCTAGACCATAAGTCTTTGGTATTACAACAATGACTACATGATTCCAAATCAAAAAGTGTGTCTGAATCCTGGCTTCTTCTCGGAGTCATTTGATTTCACTGGAGTAAGACATGAATCTTCACATAATCTACAGACCCAAGCCATTAAGTTGACCAGGTGTCCTCTCAAGGTCTTTGGATATTAAAATAAAGGAAAAGTGTACCCAAAATGCCCAATGAGACATTCACCATCAATCCTTGTACATGGGAAAGACTTATTCCACCTGGTATGCTGATGGTGATGTTCAGTCTATGGTAGCCCTCTCTATTTTGATGATTTTACATTGTCTTTTACCACCATCTAAATCTTAAAATATTTGTTTGTTAATTAGGGAATTCAGGTATTTTGGCTGAATTTTTTTGAAAAGCCACTGTCAGTACAGAGCCTTGTCCTCTGGGATTGCAGTAATGAGAAATCACAGTTTGGCTCCCATGAGAGTCCACCTACAGGAAATTGCAGGAAAATGATTGTCAAAAATTATAAAGCACAATAGCTATGGCTCCAAAATATGGCAGGTGATTATACACAGCAATCCTGAGTATGAAAGGTAGCATTTCATACTCAGGATTACTGTGAACATTACAAAAGTATTTTCTTCTTCAGTCTTTGGAGAACTAGATGTCCACTGGACCCGATTGTATTTCCTCAGTAGGTAAAGATTGATTTATTACTTACTTGATTTTTTTTTTATTTGTCTCTTTCTTTGATGAGTGTAGCATTTTCAAGGTCAAATATATTACCAATCCATGAGACCAAACACTTAGGACAGAATTCTGACTTTGGATGATGATAATGCAGCTGAAATTAAATTTGAAACTCATTATAAATCTCTCCTAGTTTTAACTTTCATGGATGTTAATTGATTTGTGTTGGTCTGTTGATTGACTATTGGCTGTTGCAGCCTGCTGGATGAAGTCTCAATGCTCCCCTCATGCTGACATGAGCTGGGCTCTTTTCGGTTTTCTGCAATGTAAATTCTGATAGAGTTCTGCTTTTGGAAATTAAAACTCACCCCATTAATTCTATATATTTTACCATGCATGTTTTCTGACCTGATGAGTATTTTTAGCTTTTAGCTTTATCTGTTTTTGATTCAGATTTCTAGCACCTGCAGTATTTTGCTTTTGATTAACAAGAGTTTGTCTCACCAACAGCAGCCAAATAATTGGCAGAACAGTATTCGAGGGTATTATTAGATTTTGCAAATAAAGTGAAAATCCTGTGTGATTCTTAGTTTATCTCACAGGATGTTATGTGGGGTTTGTCCAAAATCTGAGAAGTG
>JAUZTB010000064.1:32101216-32114816 GCA_034780895.1 Rhynchobatus australiae
TGACATGGATGATTAGTTTGTTGTTGGTGACTCTGTTGGGGCAGGAGATTATGACCATTCCGGTACTTGACGGTGTGGCTGTT
This sequence comes from Rhynchobatus australiae, assembly GCA_034780895.1. Classification (NCBI taxonomy): domain Eukaryota; kingdom Metazoa; phylum Chordata; class Chondrichthyes; order Rhinopristiformes; family Rhynchobatidae; genus Rhynchobatus; species Rhynchobatus australiae. The sequence goes on from JAUZTB010000064.1 coordinate 32,101,300, forward strand.
TTGGTTGCTGCAGGATGTTTGGAGTGGTACTGGTCTTTGGATGGTGCAGGTGTTTGGGTTGATGCTGGAGTTGGGACTGGCACAGGTGTCTGAAATGACCAAGTCCATGCTACCATCAAGCACCCATTCACAGTAATCCCACACACACCCATTTATTCTCCCCACATTCCCATCAAATCCCCAAGTATCTACCACCCACTTACACACTAAAGGCAAGTTACAGCAGCCAATTAACCTACCACTCTTCTCATTTAGGAGGGAATTGAAGCACTGGAGGAAACCCCTGCAGTCACAGGAAGAACGTGCAAAGTTCACACAATCAGTACCAGAGATTAGGATTGAACCCCTGTCACTGTGCCACTCACACAGGCATTTGGTTTTAACTGATGCTGGTTTTTATCATGGCAGAGGTGTTGGTGTCAATGTTGGTGCCAGTGCTGGTTGGTGAATGTGTTGGTGTCGGGGAAGGTGCTGGTGAAGATGTTGCTGTCAGTAAAGGTGTTTAACATGGTACAAGTTGTGAATTGGTGCCAGTGTTTGAATTTCATGTTGTGGATAATTGAGTGCTTAGGGCTGAGTAAAGTTTGATGTGGATGCGCTGTGCTGATTGATGATTAAGTCATGGGAAGATGACCAAATTGGATCTTGGTGATTCATCTCTCTTCATTCAATAACGATGTAGCTGATTGGTTTCATAAAAATTCAGGTTACATGAAGGTAAATTTAATGTGTCAGATTTGATTAAGAGCCAATGATTTGCATGTGAACACTGTAGAAAGTCTACTACTGGCAGAAAGGAGTATTAGTACATACCACAGTGCTACCATTCTGCATGTTGTGCAAATCTCTGTGAGCATGGGCACAAAAATCCACACAAGCAGTCACTCCTGAGAATGGATGGCCCTCTGCCTGGCCTAGGCGACAATCTGGTGCTCTCTGTTCAAATTCAACCTGCAGATAAAAAGTCAAGCATTATTCATTGGCAATTAATTGCTCTCATATAGAGTGCAACTGTCCCACCATAGTACCCTTCTTTGTAATTCTCCATGGCCTTTTCGGCTGTTTCTCACACATCTTGCATCAGCAGTCTGTGGCACAAGATGTGGAAGGGTAGAAGTGATTTTCATCAGAGCCTGGAAGTGAATATGTTCTTATTTCAGAAAAAAAGACCATTTTATTTTCATAGGTCTGGCCACAGTTTTCTATAAATGCACAAATTTGAACTCATTGGATCATGAGCCAATTAGAATGCAAGAGCCCTTCATTAAACTGGAAATGAGTTGCTAATACACCCAGAATCCTGAAGCCCCTAGTCAGATAATGTGCCTCTACTTCTTGGCTCAGCAGATATATATATATATATATATATATATATATATATATCTATGACACACATAGAGCTGATATGGCTCCTTCAAAAACAGCAGATGAAATCAGTAATCACCAGGAACTATGAAAATAAAATTAGATCATGAACATCATCAGAATTCTCCTGGCAGCAGGAGAAGGTATTGAATAAGATATAAAACTAATTCATCTGTGGTCTGAGACTGGATAGGTTCAATATGATGAGCTTTTTGAGCAATTAAGTATTTTCTGTACTGTAACATGGATTAATCCAATCCAAATAACCAGTGCTTTTCTAAGCTACATTTCCACCCTTTTTTGTGGTGTGAAAAAGTGAATAAAATTAACAGGACAGGGACCTTATTAACCTAGGAAAATAACCTGGAAATCAAGTTACAACTTTATTGTGGGACTTCCACAATAATCACAATTTGACCATGGATGAGGAGTAAATCAGTGATGATAATAGTGGTCAGATCTGGAAACACTGAAAATGGTCTGACCAGAGAAGACAGCATAGATCACACAAGTTCACAAGACAAGGGAGCAGAAGTAGGCCATTTGGCCCATTGAGTCTGCTCCATGAGCTAAAGAAAAAGAAAAAAACTATTCCTTTCTAGCTCCAATTTCCGGCCTTATCTCCAATATCCTTTGATACCTTGACTAATTAGATACCTATCTATCTCCTCCTTAAATGCCTCCAATGATCAGGCCTCCACTGCTGTACATGGCAAAGAATTCCATAAATTCACTACCCTCTGGCTAAAGAAATTTCTCCTCATCTCTGTTGTAAACCGGTACCCTCTAATTCTAAGATTGTGCCCTCTGGTCCTGGACTCACTCACCAAGGGAAACAGCTTAGCCACACCTACTCTGTTGAGTCCTTTCAACATTCTAAATGCTTCTAATGAGGTCCCCTCTCATTCTTCTGTTCTCCAGTGAGTACAGTCCAAGAGCTGACAAAAGCTCATCATATGTAAGCCCTTTCATTCTGGGAATCATCCTCGTAAATCTCCTCTGAACCCTCTCCAACATCAGCACATCCTTCCTAAAATACAGGGCCCAAAACTGCACACAGTATTCCAAATGCGGCCTCACCAGGTCCCCGTAGAGCCTCATCAACACTTCCCTACTTTTATACACTATGCCTCTCGAAATGAATGCCAGCATAGCATTCACTTTCCTTACTGCCAATCTGACCTGGTGGTTAACCTTTAGGGTATCCTGCATGAGTACCCCCAAGTCCCTTTGTATATCTGTACTTTTCTCCCCTTCTAGGTAATAATCTGCCCGTTTATTTCTTTTTCCAACATGTACAACGGCACATTTCTCAACATTGAATCTCATCTGCCATTTCCTTGCCCATTCTCCTAAACTATCTAAGTCTCTCTGCAACCTTCCTGTTTCTTCAATACTCCCTACTCCTCCACCTATCTTGGTGTCATCTGCAAACTTAGCCACAAAACCATTTACTCCATCATCCAAATCATTAATGTACAAAGTAAAAAGAAGTGGCCCCAACGCCTACCCCTGCGGAACACCACTGGTAACTGGTAGCCAACCAGAACAGGATCCCTTTATTCCCACCCATTGCTTTCTGCCTACCAGCCAATGTTCCACCCATTCTACTATCCTACCTGTAATTCCATGAGCTCTCATCTTATTAATCAGCCTCTTGTGCGGCACCTTGTCGAAGGCCTTTTAGAAGTCTAAACACACAACATCCATAGCCTCTCCTTTATTCACCCTACCTGAGATTTCCTCAAAAAACTCTAATAGGTTGGTCAGACAGGATCTTCCCTTCACGAAACCATGTTGGCTCAGACCTATCTTGCCTTGTACCTCTAGGTATTCCATAATTCTCATCCTTGAGGATTGATTCCAATATCTTTCCCACCACTGATGTCAGACTAATAGGTCTGTAATTTCCTTTATGCTGCCTCTCACCTTTCTTATACAGCGGAACTACATTTGCGACCCTCCAGTTCTCCGGAACCATGCCGGAGTCTATCGATTCCTGGAAAATTATCACCAATGCCTCTGCAATCTCTAAAGCCACCTCCTTCAGAACCCAAGGATGCACCTCATCCATTCCGGGAGACTTATCTGTCTTTAGTCCATTTAGCTTCCCGAGCACCTTCTCTCTAGTAATCTTAGCTGAACTCAGTTCCATCCCTTGAGACTCCTGACTATTTGGTATATTGCTGATGTCCTCCACAATGAAGGCCGATGCAAAATACTCATTTAATTTCTCTGCCATCTCTTTGTTGTCCATTATAATCTCTCCTGCAACATTATCGATTGGTCCTATGTCAACTCGTGTCTCTCTTTTACTCTTTGTATATTTAAAAAAAACTCCTAGTATCCTTTTGAATGTTATCTGTCAACTTCCTTTCATAGTTCATCTTTTCTTTCCTAATGACCTTCTTAGTTTCTTTCTGCAGGTTTTTAAAAGTTTCCCAGTCTTCTGTTTTCCCACTAATTTTTGTTTCCTTGTATGACCTCCCTTTTGCTTTTATTTTAGCCTTCTCCTCTCTCGTTATCCACATTTGTGCCTTTTTTCCATTCAAAACCATTTTTTGGAATATATCCTGCATTTTCCTTATTTCTTGTAGAAATTCCATCCACTTCTGCTCTGCCGTCCCTCCAGCTAGCTTACTCTTCCAATCAATTTGGGCCAGTTCCTCTCTCATGCCACTGTAATTTCCTCTGTTCCATTGGTGTATCGATACACCAGTTATCAGCTTCATCTTCTCAAATTTGAAACTGAACTCAATCATATTGTGATCACTAGTTCCTAATGGTTCCTTCACCTTTAGTTCCCTAATCACCTCCAGTTTGTTACACAGCACCCAGCCGATCCCCTGGTGGGCTCATCAACAAGTTGCTCCAAAAAGCCATCCCATAGACATTCCACAACCTCACTCTCCTGAGATCCACTGCCTTGCTGGATTTCCCAATCCACCTTCATGTTAAAATCCCCTATAATCATCTTAATGTTGTCTCTCTGACACGGTTTTTCTATTGCTAATTGTAACTTATAGTCCACATCCTGACTGCTATTAGGGCGTCTATATATAACTGTTACTATTGTCCTTTTACCCTTGCTATTTCTTAGCTCCACCCATAAGGATTCCACTTCTTCTGACCCAATGTCTTTCCTTTCTATTGATTTTATATCATTACTAACCATCAGGGCCACACCACCCCCTCTGCCTACCTGCCTATCCTTCTTATATACCGTGTATCCCTGGACGTTCAGTTCCCAATCACATCCATCACAAAGCCATGACTCAGTGATTGCCACAATGTCATATTTTTTAATCTGTAGTTGTGCCACTAGGCCATCTACTTTATTCCTAATGCTACGTGCATTTAAATATAGTATATTTATGCCAGTGTCTGCTACCGATTTTGTTGTACTTCTATTGTTCAGCAAATTATCCTGACTTTTCACCTGCCTGAACTTCTTACCATCCTCACTACACACTATCTTGGACTTGTTTCTATAAATCTCCTCCTCTATCCTAACATCCTGTGTCCTAACATCCTGTTTTCCATCCCCCTGCAAGATTAGTTTAAACCCTCCCCAACAGCTAAATTAAATATTCCCGCCAGGATATTGGACCCCTTGGAGTTTAGGTGTAACCCATCCTTAGTGAATAGGTCATGCCTCCGCCAAAAAAGGTCGCAGTGATCCAGAAATTTGAAGCCCTGCCCCCTGCACCAGTCACTCAGCCACGCATTCATCTGCCCCAGATCTTTCTATTCTTACTTCCATTAGCATGTGGCACAGGTAGTAATTCTGAAATTACTACCTTAGAGGTCCTGCTTCTCAACCTTCTTCCTAACTCCTTGTAATCCTCCTTCAGGACCTCTTCACTTTTTCTACCTATGTCATTGGTAGTTTCACGTACCGGGACTTCAGGCTGACCACCCTCTCCCCTCAGAATATTCTGGACCGGGTACGTGACATCCCGTACCCTGGCACCAGGGAGGCAACACACCATCTCCTATCTGTTCCCCTCACTATAGAATCCCCAATAACCACTGCATTACTCCTTCCCCACTGGACCACAGCACTAAGCACGGTGCCAAAGTCCCAGTTGCAGTGGTCTTTCTCTGTCGGGTCATCCTCTCTAATAGAATCAAAAATGAGATACCAATTTTCGAGGAGGACCGCCACAGAGGTACTTCGTACATACTCTTTATAACTCCTGTCTATCTCCTGCTCACTCTCCCTAATCAGCCGAAGGTCATTGAGCTGCTGCTTCAGACTCACAACATGTTCCTTGAGGAGCCGCATCTCAATGCACTTCATGCAGATGTAGTCATCGGGGAGGCTGGTAATCTCCCAGGGTCACCACATCTGGCACTCCAAACATAAAACTAATCCCAGATGCATACTGCTATGGCACTGTCCAATACTATATTACTAAGATAAATAAACCAGTGACTTACACCCACTCTATAAAACTCGCCTCTTACCCGGTCTCGCTGAAGCCCTCACTCTGGATTCCAGACTTTACCTGTGGCACCTGTGAGGTGTAGACTAAAGCTCCCCTTCAAAAATTGCATCCAACATGACCATCACCAAAGTACCATTTGTGAGGTGGTTCCAACTGCTGATCTGGCAGTGTGATCAACAAGAACAATTGCCAGATTAAGAAGTTAGCATTCTGATGGAGACTTGTTGACCTGAAACATTATCTCTGTTTTGTTCTCTATAACTACTGCCTGACCTTTTGAGTAGTTCCATCATAGCAGAGTGGTCTGCAGTAGACAGCAGATGTTAAAATATTCATTGTGTGTGCACCCCATTAAAACATGAGGCCAGAGAGGAAGTAGCCCTATGATAAATTGATTGGGTTGTGACTGCACAATGAAAGGCACACTTTGGAATAAAACAACCTAATTTCTACTGGTAAAGCTCTACAATTGTGTTGCACAAGGAATGATGTTATTACATTTGAATCTGATATGTAAAATGCATCATCAAGAACAAATCACAAGTGAAAGTTGGCAGCTACATTTCAGAATTGTTCAATTCAACACAGAAATGGTAGCATCAGCTTTCCATTCCAGAAATAATCTATTTTCAATCTCAGAGCACTTTAAAACCAGCTCTGCAATAGGATTTCCACAGTGGCATTTTTACCAAGGGTCTGCTTCACTTGTGAACTCTGGGGTCATTGCCACCTTCAATCAAAACTGCAGCTATCTTTGAGCAGATAAGTTTATCATTTATCATAATACACATTCGTATGGCCTTGATAAGTGTCAGTTGACTGCTGCTATAACAGTCTTCTTGTAGCTATGATATGCTTTGGAACATAAGGCGCATTATAAAAATTGTTATTTATTATTTCATTTGTTTCCTTTGTAAAAATATTTGATTGGGAGCTCTTTTTCAGCTTGAAGCCTATCTATCCTACATTCTTTTGTTTTCTAAAATGTGCTTTTCAGTCAGCCTTGTTTAAATTATGAGAGTCATATGAAGCCAACAGGGAAAGACAGGTCAGGGAAATAACATTAGCTGTCAACACCAAAATTAATCTTCATTTTCCAAACCAAAGTGGAACCAAGGTACTTTATGAAACATAATAATACACTCAGTGTGTTAGCACTAGTATATTTGCTGATGTATTAAAGGTTGTCACTTTGCAAAATGGCATTAGCTGAGTGGATATTGTTTTGCTCATATCATCAACTTCACTCTAAAACCAAAACCACAGCCCTGAGGTTAACTTCTTTGTTTGTTCACTTAGTTCTGATGACTATTAGTTCCAAAGAACCTATTTTGGAACTTTACCCTAATGGAACACAGGAACCACCTGGAAATAATATGAACATCTTCAGGAGCTTTGTTTGGCCCTGGATGGGATTGATGACTACCTTCCATAAATGAAGGTTCCACCAGGCCGTTGAAGCCAAGGGTGGAATTCCTGAAGTTGGAATGAGCCCTGAAGACAAAAGAAAACTGTCAAAGCAATGTTTTGGAGATAAGCAGAAGATGTGCAGCCTCTTTTAACAGTAATTTGTGAGCATTTTTAAATTTTGTTGATTTCACAAGAATTGTCTGAAAATTGTGTCAAAGTTGGCTAGATTTTTACCCATTGTGAGTATTCCCCATTTTTTCTTTTATTTTACATTGAAAGTTAAAAAGTAAGTTGGACAGCATCTGATTATCACTTCTGGATTTATCTCACCTTCACTCATAACCTTTACAACTCTGGTAATAACCAATGACTTTGGCATTCTTCTTTCACAATCATCTCATCAGTTTTCAGATGAAATTTAGGAGACTCTTCTTTGCAATGTTGAGTTTTGTGGTCACAGAAAAAAATTTCTACTCTGTGATTTTTCATCCTTTTTTTGCATTAACACATTTGGTTTTACAAATTAGAAAAATGATAAACCCATAAAACAAGAGCTCTCCAATTCTAGCATAGCAGGAGAAAAACAGCAAAAAGATAGAAAGTTGGTACATGGGCATTTCCATTCTACTTCATAAACTGAACAAGCAACAAGTTAAAAATCTTTCTATTACTCTTGCAGTGAATACATGCTGTAGTTTTCACCTCAGTCCAGGTTATCTACAGAAGTACATTCAATTCCTCCTTACTGACATTGGCTGGAGACAACAAACTCAGTCATGGAGTGCAAGCATTTGCTCTTAAGTGTAACCAATGCCTCTGTCTCCCCAAACAGAATCTCCTTCAAACTTTGCATGCACCTGGGTGTTAATCCCAAAATATAGGATCTATTTCCTGCTGCCTGGCTCTACAAATGATGCTTGTATGTTACTTATTAAATAAAATTTTGTTTCTCTGATACTGATAGAGGATGAAATTAGCAAAAGAGCCTACAACACTATTACCTTCAGGATCCATATAAATCAGGACAATGATTAAAAATGAAAGTAAAAGCAATTTTTTGCCATGACTAACACTGAGACGATCCATGCTCATTGTTATAATGGAGTAAATTTGACAGCAATTTCCTGCTTCCACACATGCACACATGAAAGTGGAAGAGGGGAAATTGTTGCTTATGTTACATGCTTCTCCACAAATCTTGTTACACCAGCATCTTTCTGAGTGGATTAAATTAGGTGAAGGACATGTAGTTAGTCCACTAGTTATACACCAAATACAACAGAAAATGTTAGGGCTTGCATAATCAAGACTATGTGAATTTTTAGCATTCTGGTGAGTCTTCACTGCTGTCAAACACTATCTGGCACTGACAATTACATTTAGAAATGTGGATCTCATTCCTACAGATTTTAAATTTTATGGATAAAGAAAGATAAGTAGAATAATATTATTTCTGTCCTGTTTTCTCTTAACCCAACCTTGGCATTCTGCGAATGACTTTAAATGGAATTAAATATTTTCATTCATGCTTCTTAAATCAAACTCTGCAAGGAAAAAACTCATCTTCCCCTCCACGCACAAAGTGCACAAAATGAATCTTCTTCCAAAATTTAATTTCACTGACTTCAGTGGAATGAAATTTCAGAAGCAATGTTCAACATACATGCGCTATTGAATTGATGTACGTGGTGCAAGTGACCAAAGAGAGTATGTCTTCCTCAAGATTTTTCATTCTAATTGATTAAAGAGACATACTGTTGCTTGAGCTGTTGATACCTTGTGGAGGATACAAAACTGGAATGGACTTCTAATAACTGCAGAATGCTGCCCAGAGTACCTGTAAAATTAGTGGGCAGCTGCCAGCATGATGAATAGCAAGCAAAATTCCTTTAGTGCTGAAAGCTAAAATTGAGCCATCATTTTGAGTCACTAGTGAATTAATAACCTGTTTTGACCCTCAAGTATTAGTTCATGGTAATGTGACCTTTTGAAAATCACCAGTCTTGTGAACTAAGAGCAACAAACATTGAAACACAAGCTCCTGCTAATAGCAATGCTAAAACACACACGGGACTGCAAGGTCAGAATTCCAGCAATGCATGCTAAAATGATGGTAAGTTAGCATTGGTATAACAGCAATTTCCTCTTGACCACAAAGTCAAAGGAAGCCAGCCAAATTAATTTGTCTGTAAGGTGTCTGCACTTCTTAAGTTCTAAAGAAACTGCTTCATTGCATTGAAGTGATTCATTGCTTGTTGGGTGTAAAGAGGTGTAAGGGGAGGAAACACTGACATCACTAAAGTCAACTGGCAGATTACTTCTGTTGATTGCCAACCACAGAGAAGCAGCAATGAAATAAATAGACTTTGCTCAGCCTGGTCATCTGGTTCCAGGGGAATGCATGTTTGGAGTGCTCTGCAATGGAAACAAAATGGGGTAAAACAGGAAGGGAGAACCGGTTTCCCAAAATAAGGAATTAACAGAAAAACAGCTTTATTTATCCCCTGTAAAATACTTCTGGCATGTTTAAATGGTAAAATCTGAGAGCAAAATGATAAACATCAATTGAATTTTAACCACAAAGTTTAGTTTACAACCCGAAAGAGAACTTCTGGTTGAAATGGCTATCCTGGAGATGCATTTGGGCAAGCTGCCTGCAAATGTGATAAAATATGTATTTTGGCAGAAGAGTGTTGACTGTTCATGGAATAAACAGCAAAATGTATGTTTTTATTCTCTGAGCAGTATTTTTCATTTCTTAGATAAAGAATGATTTTCAAAACCCTTTATGTAAAATAATATTATGAAACAAAATACAGATAAAATAAAGAACTCATAGATATTACAACTACATCGTTCATTTATAAAGGATGAAAATTATTATATAAATATACATATTTATACATAAATAGTTATCATTGCACCAGTTTTCCAAATGGGAAAAAAAATAACTGATTTGAAAAAGCTTTGGCCTATTGCTTTCATGTTAACCTTAGGTTTAGGCATCATAAATGCTTTGAAACTTTAAGCTGCTATCTACAATGGTCTAATTTCACTGCATTCTCCAAGGGTGGCAGTTATAATGCAGGTTTGGTCCAACCACAGCCCACAAGGTCTCCCGACATGGATCACCAGTCATGTTGAAGGAATGTCCAACGGCGCACGAAAGGCAGGAGATGTTGCAGGTGTTACGGAGGTATCTAAGGGCAACACACCATGCCAAAAAGTCTACCACTTCACTCAAGCGATTACAGACACTAACGATACAAGCCGATACACTTCACTTCTGAAGAATGATTGTGCCTTTCTTTAATGCCCTAATTTGAATGAGCTTAAAGGTGGGAGTTTGGGAGCCACCTAAACGATGATATTCAGCAGCAATTCCTTTCACTTTTCCCTCCAATAACATGAACTTGCAAAACAACTACAATGCAGCAAGTCCTATTTCACAAGAACATTGTCAGAGTGTATTTGATGCTAAGCCAGAGAAGAAGTTGAAAGTTAGAATGGATCCAGATGCAGGTTTCAAAAAGCATTTTTAAAGAATAAAGAATGGAAGGGGTGTTTGAGCATAACTGGGAATTCCAAAGCTGAATGCATCCCTGCCACAGGTGAACATTTAGAAAGAACTCAAGGTTTTAAACACAGATACACTTCAACACAGCTGAACCTCAAATCTGTGTGCTCAGCCCCCTGCTCTACTCTCTATACACACACAACTGTGTGGCTAAGCACAGCTCCAATGCCATCTTCAAATTTGCCAATGACACTACTGTTGTTGGACAACTCACAGGTGGCGATGAGTCAGCTTACCGGAACAAGACAGGACACCTGGTTGAGTGGTGCTGAAACAACAACCTCTCCCTCAACATCAGCAAAACTAAAGAGCTGATTGTTGACTGCAGGAAAGGGAAGGAGGGCGAACATGGGTCAGTCTACATTGGGGGATTGGCAGTGGAGAGTGTCAGCAGCTTTAAATTCCTGGGCGTTAACATATCAGATGACCTGACCTGGGCCCAGCACACAGACGCAATCATAAGGAAAGCACGCCAGCATCTTTACTTTCTTAGGATATTAAGGAGGTTCGGTTTTTCACTGAACATTCTAACAAACTTCTATAGATGTACTGCTGAAAGTATCCTGACTGGTTGCATCATGGTCTAGTACAGCAATTCGAATGCGCAGGAACTCAAGAAGCTGCAGAGAGTTGTGGATTCTGCCCAATACATCACAGGCATATCCCTCTCCACCATTGGTAGCATCTACAGGAGGCGCTGCCTCAAGAAGGCAACATCCATCATCAAAGGTCCCCACCATCGGGGCCATGCCATCTTTTTGCAGCTACCATTGGGCAGAAAGTACAGAAGCCTAAAGTCCCACACCACCAGGTTCAAGAACAGCTACTTCCCTTCAACCATTCAATTCTTAAACCAACTGGCAAAACCCTAATCACCACTACAGTTCAACAACACTATAACCGCTCTGATCACTTTGCACTAAAATTGACTTTTTTTTGTTCTAATTGTGTTTTTTTCTTGTAAAAACTGTGCATAATTTATGTTTAATTTGTTTTTCTTATGAATGCTGCTTATATGATGCTATGTACTTGTGATAATGCTGCAAGTAAGTTTTTCATTGCACCTGTGCATGCATGTACATGTGCATATGACAATAAACTCGACTTTGACTTTGAAAGTAGAAATCACACATTATACTTGCTGACTAAATATGGATACAGGGGAGGGCAGACGGAATCTCACTGAAGACAACAGCATACACTAAAAATGAATGTAAGTTACACTGGAAACAGAGCATAAATCAGAGCCCTACCATTCACTGTATAAATCTTACCCTGGTTTGTCCTCCTAAAGAGCAACGCCTCACAATTGCTTGCATTAAATTCCATCTGTCATTTTTCAGCTCATTTACTTAGCTGGTCAAGATCATGCTGCAAGCTTTGATAGTCTTCTTCGCTGTCCACTACACCCCCAATCTTGGTGTTGTCCACAAATTTGCTGATCCAGTTTATCACATTATCATCTCAATCATTAAGATAGATTTATATAACATGGGTCAGGCAGCATCTTCAGAGAAAGAAACAGGGTTAACATTTCAGGTTGATGATATCAAAGTAACCTTGGAGAATTACAATGTCACCTTTGGACAAGACAGTCTTTTCAGTGTGTAATGCAATCGGCCATTTCAAATGAAAGAGCTTATATTGGTTATTATAACATCAGTTATAATATTATCTCTGTTTTCCTCTCACTAGAGATGCTTCCTGACCTGCTGAGTCTATCTAGAACTCTGTTTTATTTCATTTTTTCGGCATTTTGTATCTCACAGTACCAGCATTGATCTTTCTTTCTCTCCCCTCTGGTTCATTCATCTTCTTTCATGTTACCCCTCCTTCAGACACATCAGCTGTGATTAACAAATTTTCACCACTCTCTCGGCCAGCACGACCACAACTTGCGTCATTCAGTCTCTCTTGGTCTCCAGCCTAACAGAGACATTCCCTTTGTTTTCTCCACTCCTTCCCCTTCTCTGCAACTTAAAGCATGTGTGATTTCTATTTCTACCTTTGATCAAAATTCATTGTCCTTAAATGTAAACTCTTTCTCTCTCCACAGATGTGGCTTGAACTACTGAATATTTCCCTCATTTCTATTTTCGATTTCTACCAGCTGCAGTTTTTTTTTGCTCTCTGGGTGAAATGAGGGAAGTGGGCATATGTGGTGAGGTTATTAGAAGTCTATTAATGTAACACCAGGACAATTCAGACCTGCCTGATTATTGCATCAGTCTGATGATCTTCTTAACTAAAAATTCTATCTTGTGATCTTATGACTAGTTTCAGCTTCCAGCTGCCTTTACTCTCTGAACTGCTTCATTTCAACACAAATTGTGGACAGTGCTTCTTCTCATTGTATTCCAGTGCAGATGAAGGGTCTTGCCCCAAAACGTCAACTGTCCATTTCCCTCCATGGATGCTGCCTGATCCTCCAGCATCTTGTTTGTTGCTTCTTCTCTTCTTTGTATTATGCTTATTTGGAGGCAACTTAATCAACATAGCCGGCTGCAACTGACATACCTGTGAATGTGCAGAAAGCTGAGTTCTTAGGCCAGCCTTGATCAGTACAAGCACTACAATCGCTATTTGCAGAAACCAAAGAGCCAATATGAGCCTAGTGGGTCCAATTATCACATTATGCCTCTTGTGAACTCTTTTAACTTTGGTAGCCAAAAGCTTGATTCCCCCAAAAGCTATTCTGGGAATTATCTTAGCCT